>JAWPHD010002853.1:0-17500 GCA_037043455.1 Cyrtodaria siliqua | reverse complement strand
TTTTCTTACATCTCTGTTTTTCCTTAGATCTCTGCTTTTCCTTAGATCTCTTCTTTTTCTTACATCTCCTTTTCCTTAAATCTCAACTTTTCCTTAGATCTCTGCATTTTCTTAGAACTCTGATATTTTTGCAAGCAGAGCTGAAGTCAAAATGAAACCAGATTACTAATTTATTGTGATGCTTAACACATAATTTCTGTGTGGGAATCGTTACATGTAAAACTATCGTTTAATCTATGTTTCGGTCAATATTCCAATTATAAGCACGTCTGACCTACGAAGAGGAGGTTGATTAGTTCTT
The DNA here is from genome assembly GCA_037043455.1 of Cyrtodaria siliqua. Lineage (NCBI taxonomy): Eukaryota > Metazoa > Mollusca > Bivalvia > Adapedonta > Hiatellidae > Cyrtodaria > Cyrtodaria siliqua. The sequence goes on along the minus strand of JAWPHD010002853.1, from coordinate 17,199 downwards.
GTTTTTGTTGATGTTCGCATTTTGCGCGTACCAAAGGGCCTCGTGGGTGGAATCTCGGTGAACTTTCCGTGGTTCATGTTGCGAACTAGTGTAAATATTTGTAAGCACATGCATATCACGTTTCCAACGTATCGAATGTTGTCGAGGGCCGACCACAAAGCTATTCCATACGTGACTACTATATATCGATACGTTGTGGTGCTGATTTTCTGCCGAAATTTTTATGATTATTTTTTTTTAAACTCAAATGAAATAAAATCGTTTCTATTCACCACAGTACGGATTATATTACTTTACGAGTACTGAAGGCTCAGAGGTGAGTTATTGGGTTTAATCTTCGTCCGTCCGTTAAAGGCCAGATTTGAGTATAAAAACCTCATAATGGCCCCAGAGTAACTTTTCTGATCATTTTATACATTATGCTGCTCAGAGAGGTTTAATCACAAATTTATAAATAATAAAGCATTTTTAAACCATACAATTTGACATGTAAAAACATTAAACATTACTCTATACAGATATATCAAAATAATTATATAATGTATTTATTTTCCATACTTTCTAGAACAAAACTTTTATTCCTAACTGTCAAATTTTGAATTTGGTGCATCTATTAATAGCTGTACCTGTAAAAATAAGATCAGTGATTGGTCAGAGTGCTGAAACCTTTATCTTGAAACAGACGAAATACTAACTTGCAACAGTGTATACATACAATCGTGCAAACTCGCTCATTTCTATGGGGCGCCGTATTACTTTTTAATACCATTTGGTGATATCACCTATTCGAATCGGTGATATCACTGATTCGAATAGGTGATATCACGCATTCAAATAGGTGATATCACCGATTCATTCTGAATGCGTGATATCACCTATTGAATGGGTGATATCATCTATTCGAATCAGTGATATCACTCATTCGAATCAGTGATATCACTTATTCAAAACGAATGGTGATATCACTAATTCGAATAGGGGATATCACCCATTCAGTAGGTGATATCACCCATTCATTTTGAATGAGTGATATCACCTATTCGAATCAGTGATATCACCGATTACCAATTCAGAAATAAACTCTGTATAAATGACTGATCCAGGGTCCACGTAACTAAATAGACAGACCTTCAAAATCGTCGTCTGTTGCAACATTTGGCAGGTTGTTTCGTCATCGGCATATAATGGCCGGCTTTCATGTTATGGTCGCATCAGCTCTTGCAGCAGTATATGCGGACATTTCCCCCTCCCCCACACAGCAGAAGGGTTATACACCCTACCAAACTTACCCCTACAGGGATCGATCCAGAAAATGCGGTATTGCTGCCCCCACCCCACCCCCACCCCACCACCACCCCAACCCCGCAAAATATAATTTCATTTTCTATGCATTTTCTAATATTTGATACAGTAATTCAAGTTGTAAATAAAAACACACTTCACCAATTACACTGAGAAACACAGGTGACAGTTATTATCTAACCGTTAGCAACACCATATAATACCAGTGACGTATAACGTTCTCCGTGATAATACTCTTGGGGGAAGTCTGTATTTTTCTTGTTGTAAAAACGAATAGGTGATATCACTGATTCGAATAGGTGATATCACTGATTCAAAACGAAAGGGTGATATCACCTATTGAATGAGTGATATCACCTATTTGAATGAGTGATATCACTGATTCGAATACGTGAAATCACCCATTCGTTTTGAAAGAGTGATATCACCTATTCGAATTAGTGATATCACTGATTCAAATAGGTGATATCACCCATTCAATAGGTGATATCACCCTTTCGTTTTGAATCGGTGATATCACCTATTCGAATCAGTGATATCACTGATTCGAATTGGTGATATCACTGATTCGAATAGGTGATATCACTCATTTAAATTTGAATCAGTGATATCATCTATTCGAATCAGTGATATCACTCATTCAAATAGGTGATATCACTGAATTGTATTAAAAAGCAATACGGCGCCTCATACATTTCCGTAGATCATCGGAAATAATGATTTTTTGGAAAAAAATAAATAAATAAAATGGTTGAGGCAGTTCCGATTGTGTATACATAATGACGGTGGACCTACCGAACGCTGGGGTTTAACTTTTGTTTTCGTTAACTTTTGCTTAGATCACTTCCGTGGCCAGGATAGTAAAGACGCTGCGTCTAATACATTCTGACAAAAGGTGATCCTTTAGAAGCAACAAACACAAGCAAGAAAATAAAGTAGCAGACTGGGTTTTATTGAGTCTGTTCATGAGAGGTAATGTAGGAAGTATGCACTTTTCACACCTACTATAGCACCGGTATTCTACTTCAAAACCACCTATTCTGGGCTCGTTGATCCCAAAAGACCAGTTAAATAACAGTACTGATTCGAAGCCAGGAGAGACTTTTTACAGCCGCCATACTAACGCTAGTGTGAATGTTAATAAATACTGACAGGGGTTATCCTTTGGAAGCAGCAAACACAACCTAAAAAATAAATCGGCAGATTCGGTTTTATTGAGCCTGTTCATGAGAGGTAATGTAGGAAGCAACACCTCTCGCGCCTCCTAGTACCAGCTTAAGCGGTATTCTATTTCAAAGCCATCTATATTAAGCTCGTTATGTATTAAATAAGTATATGTAATGAACCGTATATACATAACATGACGTTGATGCACATCTGAATCCCCACGCCCAACCCGCCACCCCCGGTCTACATTGGGGCAACCTTATGTCTAATTCCTCAGGGTCTCCACAAATACTCCATATCAAATATTCCCGGGTTGGTTCCTGGTTCTAATTTCTACCCCGGTGTCATCATTGGTATTTAATACCCGGGGTATGCTCGCCGTCCACGCAGCCCCACTCCCCGGTGGAGGAAACATTGATAGGTGCATGACATTTGTATTGCATGCCAAATTTATAAGTATTTATTCAAAAACATCTCCTAATCTTTAAAGGCACTAACCAGCCAAATAACGTTAAAATTACACTACAAAATCATTTATCCAAACCCTATCCAGGTGTTCAGGTCATATAATATATAATGTATATGTGCCGATTACAAGTATAGGTTTATTCACGGAAACTTAAAATAACCGAGACTGAATATGTGTAAAATAAATAATGAGTTGGTAACTCTTAATTCGACATACACGTTTTGCGTTTCGGCCAGGCTGGTTAAAGCCATTTATATTATGCATTGCTCGAATATAGCATTTTTTCCATCTGGCGTCTTTTTGGCAGTTGATTAAAACTGAAATGGCAAATTATAGCTAACTCTAGCAAACACTAAACTATAGCTCTTTTTCTTATCATTTTGACTGGTCATTTATGCCTATAAACTATATTATGCCTAATAATATTGCCAGTGCCTCAAAAGTTCACTGGCATTTTGAAAAAATGATTGGCAAAATGCCAGTAAAACAGCTTAAATTAGAGCCCTGTTATGTCTTAAGAAGGTTCTGATTTTCAAACTATGTGTTATATAACGTTAACTCGTCGTCAGTATGTTTAAAACGGTAAACATCTGTTGTAGACTTTGCCTGATGATGGCGGGATAGGGACTTTAAAGGGACACATGGCAATCTTGAGTTTTATTCAAACATTAAAATTTGCTCCTCAATTTACTTATCATAAAAAAAAAAATGAGATTTCAATTTTCTTCAATATATCACCAAATTTTTAAATATATTATTGATGCACTATTATAAAAAGTTAGTAATATGTAAAAATATTTTGCTTTGCACTGTTCTAACAATTACTATTAATGATTGAACAAATGCAAGTGAAGAGAAAAACTAACGGGACGCCGTGAGTTTTTAAAAAATCAAGATTGCCGTGTGTCCCTTTAAGAGATATCTCGCTGCTTAGTCAGATAACTCGCTCGTTTGATGAAATCGCTTTTAAGGACAATTGGTCAGCCATCTTTGAAAAGAAAATCCAAAATGGACGGGGTATGGTTAATTGAAGTTTTCTTCCAAATGCATATTATAGGCATGAACAATGTCAATGATATAATAGATGACAGTAATTGAACACTACTGATGTGAACATAATATCAGAAACAATATTTAATTGGCAGAAATAGTGCCCTTTATATTCGAAAAGTCTAGTACAATTTTACTCGAAGATGTTTTGTTTTTTATATTAAATAAATGTGTCCATATAATTGTCAATTTATCTAAATATGGCACACGAGACATCGTTTCTAAATTAAATACGACATGTTATCACATCATCCAAATTTCAAAGTCAATCATTGTAAAAGACGGACGACTGAATTTTGTAAACGCCCCTTTCTTTCCTTTTCAGCATTATTTCCAGGAAAAAAGTGGCGTGATGTGCCTACAAACTGGAACACGTATGTTTCTTTGTTTCATAAGACATCACATGATAGGCCAGCCCACTAGAAATACAACCAGATTAGCAGGAATACTCCATGTAGACGAATCTATAGACATTTCTTAGCAGATCCTTTCGATTTTAAATATATATATATAATTATTTTTTTGTGCAAAATAATCGTTAATTATGAATGTGATATATTTCATCGCGTTTATTGCCAGCGTGTCGATTCATTGTACGGACGGACAGAGACATCGAACAACGAACACATGGAGAGATTGTAGTAAGTTGCTAATTTTCTTGTCTTTTTCAATCATAAAACATATAAAATACTGTAATTTCGTATGTATATTACGATTACTTTATGTCCATATAAAATGTATTATTTATATTAGACTTAAAGATTTGGATTTAAAAAAAAATAAATAATTATAGGCTCGCATTATTTGTTTACATTGCTAAATATATATAGTTATTATTAGTTAAAGGGACACATGGCAATCTTGAAGTGTTTATCGAGCACTAAAATCAGCGACGCTTTATTTATCCAGTATCATTTTGACTTTAAACCAGCTTGCATATATTTAAATAAAATATTGAGTTTTCATTTTTAGCTCGATTGATCAAAGATCAGCAGAGCTTATGCCGTGGTGCGTCGTCCGTCCGTTCGTAAACTTTTTTGTGTGGCGACTACTCCTCTGAAACTACTTAACAGATTTTCATGAAACTTCACAGGAATGTTGCTCTTGATGTCTAGTTGATCCTAGCAAAATTTCAGGTCGGCCGGAAATTCAAGATGGCTGCCACGGCTATAAATATATTTAAAAAATGTAATTTTGTCGCGACTACTTCTCAAAAACCATAAGTGATAGTGATTTGAAACCTTTACCAAAATGACTGCCACGACATGAAGTTGGTCCTAACCAAAGTTCATTTTGATTGGTAGTCAAACGTGGCCGCCAGTGGTCATCTTTGTTTACATAAGAGTTATATAGGAAAAACTTGTGGCGTCTACTATTCTGAAACTACTTGATGAAATTTCATGAAACTTGAAAAGAATGTTGCTCTTGATGTATAGTTGATCCTAGCAAAATTCAGGTCGGTAGGAAATTCAACATGGCCGCCACTGCTTAAAATAGATTTAGAAAATGCGACTGTTTTCTCAAAGCCCCTAAGTGATACGAATTGGAACCTTTACCAAATTGAGTACTGGCACAACATATTGCAGGCTGATCAGGATTTACACTGTGTCAGTGGGTGCTCATCAGTCATTTGACCGAAACTCCCCTTTTTACTATAAATGGACTGGTCCAAATTCAAAGAAAGGACAGTCCATTATACATTCATACTGGGGTAATTTCCTTTGTATTTTTGGCTCTCAGAAAAAGATTGAAAACAAATTGTAGGATTTTAAGATTTTATTTTGATTCTAATTTTCAAAATACAACCAAAGCAAGTGTACTTGTACTGATGAGATATTAAAATAACCTAATTCTCAGGGGAAATTGCATAATCTGACCTGTGACCTGGTCATGTACCTGCTATATTTATGAACACGGATAATTCCATTATGTACAAAAGGGCGAATTGGAGAAATTAGTGTTGGTATACTAAGGTTGATGTTGTAAGGGATTTAATTGATATAGCTTTATAATTAAAATTTGTGGTAGCGTTTGACAATTTTATAAGCTGGAAAAATATATATTCGTGAGACTAGGATAAAACTGAAGAAGATTATAATGTTGAATAGGTAATGTTGCATAATCAATCATACTATTTAAGAATATAGGAATGTTGCTCTTGATGTCTAGTTGGTGCTAAGTAAAAAACAGGTTGGCCTAAAATTTAAGATGGCCACCATGGCTAAAAATAGATTTTAAATACAATTTTGTGGGGACTATTTCTCTAAAACCATAAATGGTATCGGTTTGGTACCTTCACCAAAAGGACTTTCATAACACTTTACAGGAATGTTGGTCTTGATGTCCAGTAAGTCCCAAGTAAAAATCAGGCTGGCCGGAAATTCAAAATGGCCGCCACAGTTTAAATACAAGTTTGTGGCAACTACTTCTCAAAAACTATAAGTGGTATTGATTTGGAACCGTTACTACAATGACTGGCATGACATGTAGTTGGTCCAAAGCAGAATTCATTAGGATTCTATGTCAAACATGGCTGCCAGCGGCCCTGTTTGTTTATCATTGAGTGATATAGGGAAAACTTGTGGCGACTACTTCTCTGAAAGTGTTGGTCTTATTCCATAAAAATTCACAGGTTCCCATGGCTGATCTGGCTATCAAAATCTACCAGTAGAGCTTCAAGGTCATTGACCTCTTGTTTTATTCTTTATTTTACCAAATGTTTAAACATATTATTGGAGCAATACAATCAACAATTAATAACATGTAAAAACAATTTGCCTTTTACTACTGAACTAATTAATATTAATGACTGAACTAATGTAAGTAATGCATAAAAAAACTAATGGGACGCCGCAATTTTTTACAAAATCAAGATCGCCATGTGTCCCTTTAATACATCGATAGAGCGACCATTTTCCGACAGCTTTATTTTGATCGCCAATCCCATTGTTCGTCAGTTTATTGGAGTGCTGAAGCTTTGACCAGCATGTACGTATAGTATCTTCTGTGTAATAATAAATAATAATTATTTTTCCATATTGGAGTCAAATATGCATTTTATAATTATATAGGGACTAATAAGCCCAATTAGACTGGGTATACATTTGCGTACTTAATTTTGTCTATTATTATTTTGAATTGCAAATATATATAACAAACGTGTACTGATAAAAATAAGTTTAGCAAGTAAATAACATATAAATCCCGTTGACCAGATTCTAGGATAATTATGTGTAGAGGCGGACATGGGCAATGTAACTTATCTGTTATATTAAGGGAATTAGTCTCAAAAGAAACAATAGCAACATGTGGTAATCTACATGTTTTACAGAAATTATAATTTCGCTCTTATTTCAATGTAAAGGGAGGTTATTTCACAAAAGGTAAACGTTGGTTCCCTATATCTTTATAATGGCAAGGAAATTGTTTATAACTTGAGAGCCATAACCGTTATTTTGTAATGTTTAATTTTGCTATTTACCGTATTTTTAAAAGTGAAATAGTATGTTTTAACTAAATGGGAGATAACTCTGATACTTCACCGGAATACAAACAGTAAATGAAAAAGAAGATCAACCTAAGACATTTAAAATACTTCATAATATAAAATAACATTACACTTATTTAAGCTAGATGAGCATAAGGGCTTGCAAAACTTTATTTTTTCAGTTATATATTGGGGAAAATATATATAGAAACAGGTCAAAACAGATATTACATTACAAGAAGACAAAACACGATACAGAACTAAATAATGGAATGAAGTCACCAAACTAAGTCCAGTAAGGATACTCATATATATGGACAGTCATTATTGCCAAATCTTTGAGCCGAATCTTTGATTCAGTTCTGCCATGTTTTCATATCTCTTACAGAGTCGGTCATAACTATGTTATGGACACTCACATGCTCAATGTTAACCCTACGAACCCTAGTCAGCGGACGTATCAATCGTACAAACTCGCTCATCGGAAATTGAAAAAGATGGTTGAAGCAGTTCCGATTGCGGATGTATTTACCACTTCGTTTCAAATACTGGAATATTATATGGTAATTTATAACCAATGCAACGGAGAGTATATATGTTACAACATAGGTTTCAGTTTATACCACGAGGATAATTCAATGTTCATCTGTAGTAACCAATCTGTGTTTCAGTTACTCATGTTTCTGGTATATGATTACTATCAAACCCGAGTCCAAGAAGGACAACAAACGTGGACATCAATACATACTAAAAATTAGATCATTATGAAACAACAAATACAAACAAGAGTGAAAAGTAGCAGACTTTGTTTTATTGAGTCTGTTCAAGAGAGGTAGTAGAAGGAGCAATACCTCTCACACCCACTAGCACCGGCTTAAGCGATATTCTACTTTAAAGCTACACATATTGGGCTTGCTGATCACAAAGGATCAGTAATAACACTACTTATTTGTATTCGTAGCGCCTTTTAACAGCCGCCACACACCACTAAACAAATTAACCATTGTTTTACCCAATCTTACTTTCAGTTTGTCGTGCCTCTGACAAATTGTCATTGCCCAACAAAATAGCACAGTGAGGATAAAAACACGAATACTATCCCGCATGTGTTTCAAATCACATAGCTATGGTCAATTTAACGTATTTCAGCCAAGCCAGAGAGTCCAGTGAAGATAACCAACATGGACATTCAGCCATTTCCGGTCCAGTTTCCGGGGACAATGTTCTTCACCATGGTAGGATATAGTAACAGAACCCTTGGCAGCTCAAAATTGGAACTGGACATCAAACGATTGGGCTGGGTTAACATTCCTATTCCGTGCATGTTCAACATAGGATCATGGTAAGCCCTGTTTCACTGAAGGGACCAGTCTGTTATTTTCTTGTTGAGAAAAGAGTCGGTCCTTAAATGAGACCATATTGCACGCCGAATACTTACTTAAAGGCCATTTCATATACCAGGAGTCGGTTTTTATATACTGGAAAAAAAAGAAGAAAAGTCCGACCTTTTTTGCTGGTATTTCCATAGGCCAGTTTTTGAGGGCATATAAAAGCTCAAACAGCGTTTTAATAAAACATTGTTTGATGTTTGTAAGCACACTTAAGTGAGTACTAAATATCCCATTAAACAGTTTCAAATTTGCCAAGCAATAATCTTTTATATGGATGATATGGAAATGTTAATGGGAGGTACTTTGATGATTGTTGATAATCAAAAGCTGCCATCTACACAATCCGTGCTATGTTTTGTGTGAAATGTTTTGGTAAGGAACATAAAGAGAATATTGTCTCGGACAAATGTCGGTAATTTTCGTAGATTTAATATGTCTATGTGGCCAAAATGCATGTTTTAAGTAAAAGGGGGCTAGCTCCATTGTGTACTGAACTTTTCAAAAACATCTTTGTTTGGATTGTTATTGGCGGTATATCTAATTATTCTTAAAACATCATTACTCTTTTCCTGTCTAGACAATCAGCATCAACATCAGCGGAAGTTTCTTTTTTTGTTTAGTATAGTTATCTTCCGCCACACTGTATTTTACCTTGTTAAAATAGATTATATCACAGGCACATGGAACTCTCAGAATCCAGCCCCCAATCAATTTCATACGCCTGTGGCTTATATAGACTTTGGCTTCTTAGCTTATCTTAAAGCTATGACATTTTGGTTTTAAATGTACCCTGATGTTTTAACGTCTGATTTTCTTATAACGGTATTTAAAATGATATTTTTTCTGACATTTGATTCACTTTCTTTATTATTTTATTATACACATACGTTTTGTCGGTGTAATAAATGAAAAGAAACACTTATTTTTATTATTAAATTAATTTCATCTTCATATATTTACGATACTGAGATTAACCAAATACACTACAGTTCTGATATAATTATGTAGTTGGCAAATTCGTTTGTGATAATTTCATGGCATTTGGCGCCATTGGCGATGCCGAGAGAAAGCCCTGTTCGTCTTTTTTTTTTTACTTTAAAGATGCTCACTCGTGATTTAAATGTCCACTGTTTATGCTTGATACAGTTTGTATATATTCCAATAACAGTACGCAAACTATTTGTTTTCTTACTGCGTTGCGAAAAGGAATCATGAGCAGCGATTTACGAACTCAAGTTAAATATATTTATTGCACCAGCTCTTTTAAATGCAGAACGTGGGTCGCAGTGTTCTGCAATTATTTTTTGATAATATCTGTTTCATTCTGCGTGGCGAAAAGGGAAACAACTGATATATTTTTTATATATTTCAAAAGCTCTCCGAATCTGTGAGATCTTATTTCAGATCTAAACGTTTTTACCCATTAGCTGCCATAGTCAAACACATTGATTTTACGACCAGTGTAGGTCCAGAGCAGGCCGATCAAGGTTTACACTGTTCGCCACTCAGTAAGAATATTTTCCATAACACTTCATATATAAAATATTACCAGAATGTGTGATTCAAATTTTAGCAGACAATTTGAAATTTGGTTGCGAAATGGTTAATGATATCAATCTTTCAACCTATCGTAATATACTCTGTATTACACTTTCAGTACCTATGACAATTTGTGCGAAATGCTTTCCAAGATGATCCGCGAGGATTGGGTTGGAATCACGCGAGAAGTGGGACAGAACATACGGCAAATGGTGCTCAATAATGGAATAGATCCCGATCTATGCCCACAACCTCCTCAGGCCATCCACATCGTTAATAACCCACTTACGTTACCAAGGATACCGACGATTCTGAGTTGGTTTGCTAGTGTATGTATTTATAAAACTATATTTAATTAACATTTTATTTAATACAAAAAGGTTGAACATCAACATTTTAAATCAACATTTTAGGTAACCGACTGCAGACTTTGATGACAATCTGCCCAAACCGTAAATACTTATATACAGCATTCCCAAAATCTGCTGATATTGCGTTTCCTCCATTCGCAACATCTCGTACACTGCTTCGCAGAAAGTAATGCGCAAGTTTCCATATTGGTTACGTCATCGCGCTTTTGATTCCCGCCAAAACAAATTTGCATTCAAAATCAAAGTATTATCCAAATGTTGCAATGTTATTCAGCCGATTGCTCCATCAATAGTTTATTTACACGAAAGCAGTGATAAAACCTTCATCTGCATTGTAAAGATCAAACACTCGACGCAAATTATACACCAACACGAGTGGCTGCGGCCAAATTGTTAACATAGCAACAGTGCACTATTTTCTGTGCCGTTTTCTTCCGGCGATCAAAATGTCGAGATTTTGAACATACCGAAGTGCCGTGATACACACGAGGCGGGATTCCGAAGATTGACGGGATTGGCCGAGCGTTCACGATTGGTGTTTCCTACTCTATAATAAATATTTCGTTATTTATTATTATAGATTTCCTAAAATGTGCTGATACTACGTTTTCTTTCCTCTTCTTTAATAAATATTTCATTGTTTAATATTTCAGGGTGTCTATCGGGTCAACGTCAAGGTCACATCGAACGCACCTGTACCGGAAGAACTCCTATGTATGACCTTGACACTGAACATCGAGCGTAAGAAAGCAACCAACTGTGGCTGGTACAATCCATTTTGCTAGACTTTGCAGGCCAAGTTAAAGTCCATGTAGATGGAAATGGTGGAATCTCAACTATAGAAAATGTCAAATATCAAGTGGACAACAGATGTGCTATAATGAACATAAAAATCGAGCAAAACTCAAACTAATTTCAGCAAGTTTTCTTTTTTAAATATAATTTCAGGATTCTCGTCACTGTTTTGATGAAAGTTACTAATTGAACAATACAGAGCAACCGTTATGTATACATTTGTTTGAGTTTAACTAGGTCTAGAAACATGGACATTGTAATTTGTAGGAAAGTCTAAAATCTACCGTGAAACTATTATTCAGATAAATGGCTTAGGGTATTAAAAAATGAATTTGTAACCATTTGGTACGAACAAATATATTTTGTTGCCATTTGTTTTACTGTTATTTGTGGACAATTGTCTTTTTGTGTCATTTTGTAGACCGGTGCATGAGTAATAGCAAACACACTTCCGAATGATCAACTAACATTTTGACAAGCATTTCTTTTTTCAAACGAGTATTTCAGATTAAAGAGTGCAGTTCAAAGTTGATGGGCCTTATTTACAAAACAGTTACTTGCAATTACATAGTTTTTGCGGACAATGATGATACTAATTAAGCATATTTTAGCACGGTATTCTCTCAGATTGCAGAGGGGTAGGACCCCCACTTCATGTTCATTTTATCATTTGTTATCATGCTCATTCAATGTCTTCGTCATGGCACCGCGTATGCAAACGTGGAAACGAGGCTCCATCGCAAATGGAGTGTCTACTATAGAATTTGCAGTAACTCTGCAGTTCTGCAGGTTAGAAGGTTCTAGGTCCATTCTCCATATTTTATCTTGATATAAATGGAGGATGCGCCTGCCATGTTCATTCCTGTTTGGCGCCTTATAACCTTTCATGTGTTGATGTGCCGTAAAACCCAATTCAAGTCAATTCAATTATCTCAGATTGACAACCGTTCTTTATGTAAAAAAAATACTAGAACAATACAAATTTAAATTCACCGAAGATTACAACTTTGTATACCCACACTCGTCATATACTCAGTATATTTAAAACGCAACATGTTTGATTTTTGATAATTTTTAGTCTTTTTTTTTTTTTGTTCAAATCAAGATTGTATTTTATGTTAGGAGTCCGGTCTCTTTGTCCCAAAGGTTAACACACGGTGATACACAGATGCATAAGCTTTGCTACATTTTGCACTAGGACTCTTTAACATCTTTAGAAATTCAAAAAATACCAAGTGCTGCATTTTCAAATGTGCTGAGTGTATTTCATTGGCGTATTTCATATTAATTGAACCAGACACCCTTTTCTGTTATCAGATTGCTCGATAGAACACGTTTAATTTTAGACGAATTTATTTCTGATTAAACATGAAACATGAAACTCACCTTTGGAAACACGAGTACGATCTGCCTTTGCTCTACATTTCCCTTTGTTCGTATTTGGCAATTTAACTTCATTACGGTAAACGTCACTGTTGGCTTATGTCTACACATTACGAATTCACCTTTTTTATATTGTTTCTCTATAGATTTAGCAGAAATAAATCTCAGGGAAGTTTTTGTTCTGTTTTTCTCCCATTATTTCCTAACCATTTGAAGAAATTGTAGAACCCCATGAAGAAGTAACAGGTCATTACATACAAATAATACATTTTAAACAATTCTTACAAAAATACAAATGTTTGGGTTTCAATGAATGATCACAGTTTATGCTAAAACAGAATAAAAATAAATAAATGAAAACTTGCGATTTGCGTGTTGCGCAAAGATGTGCAAAAAAGAGTAAATGTGATATTTAAACAAGAGGTCCAAATGGCCCTGAGTCGCTCACCTGAGAATTTTTGCAAAGAGGAAAAAGTAGCTAACAAGTGCAATTGATAATTAGATTGAAAACGGTGTACGACATAAGGTAAAGTTGCAAAACTTGGTTCGTATTTACAGAGAAGGTTTGTATGGAAATGGATGGATAGGAAACCCCGGGGCGAAACCAGTTTTTACCCTAGGATCTTCATTTGTACAACTTTTATAGCATAAGAGTTGTCGATCATATATAAACAACAAGAGGCACAAGAGGGCCTGTATCTCTCTACTTGCTATATGGTGTCCATGGTGGGGTTGGGTGGGTTGTGGGAGGTGGGGGTATAGAAAGATTGTGTGTCAGATATGGCAGCATCAAACTAGTTTTTAGCTCAACTGGCCGAAGGCCAGCAGAGCTTATGGGATGCCGAGTTGTCCGTCGTCCGTCCGTCGTCCGTCGTCGGCGTTAACTTTTGGCTCGTTAAGACGATAGGGCCTGCATTTTTCATCCGATCTTTACCAACTTTAACAGGTTGTTAATATCAATGAAAGCTCGGATGAGTTCGAAAACCAGCCAGATCGGATAAGTAACAGCGGAGCTATGGCCCTTGATTTAGTTAAAAATGCTATATTGCTATATTTTGCCTCGTTAAGACGATAGGGCCTTCATTTTTCATCATATCTTTACCAAACGTTACCACATTGTTGATATCAATGAAAGCTCGGACAAGTTCGAAAACCAGCCAGATCGGACCAGTAACAGCAGAGTTATGGCCCTTGATTTAGTTAAAAATGCTATATTGTTATATTTTGCCTCGTTAAGACGATAGGGCCTTCGTTTTTCACCCTACCTTTACTAAACTTTACCACATTGTTAATATCAATGAAAGCTCGGACAAGTTCCAAAACCAGCCATATTGGACTAGTAACAGCGGAGTTATGGCCCTTGATTTAGTTAAAAATGCTATATTTTGCATTGTTAAGACGATAGGGGCTTCATTGTTCATCCAATCTTTACCAAATTTTATCAAATTGTTAATGTTGTTGAAAGCTCGAACAAGTTTGAAAACCAGCCATATCGAACCAGTAACAGCGGAGTGATGGCCCTTGATTTAGTTAAAATATATTTTGCATCGTTAAGACGATAGGGGCTTCATTGTTCATCCGATGTTTACCAAACTTTATCAGATTATCAATATTAATGAAAGCTCGGACAAGTTCGAAAACCATTCATATCGGACTAGTAACAGCGGAGTTATGGCCCTTGATTTAGTTCAAAATGCTATATTTTGCCTCGTTAAGACGATAGGACCCCAGTGCCACAATTTGAACATACTTGGTAGAGGACCGTAAGCTGAGCGTAAATACAAAATATTAAACCGTTGGGTCTTATAATTTCAAATAGGATTTTTAAGTTTGTCCCTATATAATTATATGTAAAACATGTGACCCTCGGGGACAGCGTCAAGTTTGACTCCAGGGTCACCAGTTGAACAAACTTGGTAGAGGACCATAAGTTGATAGTAAATACAAACTACAATGTATTAAACTTCTGGCATTTGAAGTTTCAGAGAAGATTTTTTAAGTGTTTCCCTATATCAGTTTATGAAAAACTGTGACACCTGGGGCGGGGCCAAATATGACCCCAGGGTCACCATTTGAATAAAGTTGGTAGAGAACAATAAACGGATGATAAATAAAAATATTAAACCTTTGGCTCTTATAGTTTCTGAGAAGAAGATGTTTGATGTTTTTCCCATCATAAGTATGTAAAACTGTGACCCCTGAGGCAGTGCCAAATTTGACCCCAGGGTCACCATTTGAATAATAAACTGATAATAAGCTGATAATAATTAAAACATATTAAATCTTTATCTCTTGTAGTTTCAGAGAAGAAGATTGTTGAAGTTCTTCCCTATAGCTCTATGTACAACTGATTCAATAAGGCCCCATAAGCTCCCAATTAAAGACAAATGAAGCTAGGTTTCTTATGAGAAAGAAAAAAACGTTTTCAAACCCGTCCGAGCTTTCATTGATATCAACAATCTGGCCAAGTTTGGGAAAGATCGAATACAAAATGAAAGCGCTAGAGTGTTCACAAGACTGAAAATGACGTTTTTCAATAATTGAAGGGCACATAACTCTGACGTTTTTGGTCCGATATAGCTGGTTTTCAAACTTGTCTGAGCTTTCATTGATATTAAAAATCTGTTAAAAATTGGTAAAGATCGGATGAAAAATGAAGGCTCTATCGTCTTAACGAGGCAAACGTTAACGACAGACGACGGACGGACGACGGACAACTCGCCATCTCATAAGCTCTGCGGCCAGTAGAGCAAAAAACTGTCGAAATTTATTCGGTGGTTCATTATAAGAAGAAGATTGTTTGTAAGGTTCTGACCATATAGGACTTGGACCGGTAACCAGAGAGGTCAAAAGTTGAAAATGGTCGTACTCGAAAGTAGTACCATCAGTGGTGTTATTTGGGACTGTGTAATTGATTTAGTACATAAAAAAGGTACGTATATTTACTGTTTTTGTTTTGAGGATAGATTTCCGAAGATATGGGTGCAAAAAGCAAAGGAATCAGTCATCAGAGTGCTGAGTGGTACTACTTTGTATGAGGTAAGATTTTAAACAAAATGAGGTGTGGTTCGGCTGTTGTTGTCAAAAAAGGTCATCTACTTTCATTTTGAGTCAAATGCTGGTGCATAGAGCAGTTATGGTCATTGTTGTCTTGCTATTTTTGTGTTTTGTCGTCGTATATATTCATTTTAATGGATATTTGAAGTGTCACGGAGCATTAGGGTAAGTGTTATTCTGTGTAGAGCTAACATTACGATCTATGTGAAAATAATGGTGGTCCAAATCCTTTATATGGTAATGGCGGCCATCTTGGATAATGCATTGATCTAATTTGTATAATTTTGAAAGGCAGTGACCTCAGAATCATCCCCGTGAAATTTGGTCAAAATTGGCCGTGCCGTTTCTGAGATGTTGTTTACCCTCCCCCGCACCCACCCTTTAACGACGGCCATCTTGGATGTGACGTTGCCCTAATTTTAACAAATATGAAAATCATTGACCTAAGGATCATCCATCTGAAGTTTAGTCAAAAGTGACCAAGCAGTTTTGGAGAATAATTTAACAAAAATACCTATACTAATTCTATCTAAAACTGTGATCCCAGGGGCGGGGCAAGATTTGACCACAGGGTCACCATTTGAACAAACTTTGTAGAGGACCATAAACTGATGCTACATGCAATATATGAGAGATCTACATCTTGTGCTTTTAGAGATTTTTTTTTTTAATTCCTTATATAAGTCTATGTAAAACATGTAAAATCTCCACATACAGACTTTTGAACCCCGGGGCACAGCCCTTTTGACCCTAGGAACTTCGTTTGTAAAAATGTTGTAGTCTAGGGTTGGCGATCATTTATAAATAAAATCCGTCAAAATCTGTTCAGAGTTTCTTGAGAAGAAGATTTTTTAAGGTTTTGACCATATATGGTAATGGCGGCCATCTTGGATGTCGCATTGACCTAATTTGTACAACTTTGGAAGGCACTGACATCAGTATCATCCACGTGAACTGTGGTCAAAATTGGTCAAGCGGTTTCAGAGGAGATGTCGTTTACAAGTCCCTATATAAGTCTATGTAAAACATGTAAAATCTCCATACACAAACTTTGGAACCTCGGGCCACAATCAGTTTTGGCCCTAGGAACTTTGTTTGTGTAACGTTTGTAGCTTACGAGTTGGCTATCAATTATAAATAAAAACTGTCAAAATCTGTTCAGCAGTTTTTGAGAAGATTTTTTAAGGT
>JAWPHD010002852.1:0-238524 GCA_037043455.1 Cyrtodaria siliqua | reverse complement strand
GATTTCCGTCTGTCCGTCCTTCTATCTGTCTGTCTGTCTGTCCGTCCATCCGTCCGTTCGTATGTCCGTCGACAAGTTTTTATTTTTCCTCATTTCTCAAAAAAGAATTGTCGGAAATCTTTGAAACTTGGCACACATGTCGAACAACGTAGGAATATTGTGGTTCTAGTTGTTAATTATAATACTGACGGCAAAGGCCTTCATTAATGCTGAAAGGACTTGTGGCTAAAACCGAAAATAAAAGAAATAACGTATGTTGAAAGTGCAAGTATATGCGTGATGCAACGTTTGTTTATCTCCTCATTTTCTATCAAATGTATATTAATATCCACTATTTATTAACTATCATTCGAATATGCAAATGTCATTACTGGCAATACCATAAACTGGTTATTTATGATCATACGGTCTGTGTAAATGATCGTTTTAGTACATTTCGCAGATGGACAGGTGTTCTGGACAATAAGGCAATTTGACATTTAATACATGTATTTACCTTATCAGTATATTACTTTAATGAATATGATTCAAACATGCAAATGCAATTATAAGTAGTAGTGGCATAACACCTGATGCATTTATTGAGCAACTGATATGTTTGTTATTTGGCAGATGTTCAATATTTGACTTATTTTGCATACACAAGTACATACGAAGGAATATGGCAACCAAACCAGGGTCCAATGTTAGTATAAAGAAAGCATAGGAAAATCTCTAAAAAATATTATATATGAAGTGCCCAATTTGACCCGTTATTAGAAATGTTGCGTTTCTTTTTTCCTTTTTAGCCAGATTGCGTAGCAATTCCAGGATGATAATTTGGCGATTTCCGTCTGTCCGTCCTTCTATCTGTCTGTCTGTCCGTCCATCCGTCCGTTCGTATGTCCGTCGACAAGTTTTTATTTTTCCTCATTTCTCAAAAAAGAATTGTCGGAAATCTTTGAAACTTGGCACACATGTCGAACAACGTAGGAATATTGTGGTTCTAGTTGTTAATTATAATACTGACGGCAAAGGCCTTCATTAATGCTGAAAGGACTTGTGGCTAAAACCGAAAATAAAAGAAATAACGTATGTTGAAAGTGCAAGTATATGCGTGATGCAACGTTTGTTTATCTCCTCATTTTCTATCAAATGTATATTAATATCCACTATTTATTAAGTATCATTCGAATATGCAAATGTCATTACTGGCAATACCATAAACTGGTTATTAATGATCATACGGTCTGTGTTAATGATCGTTTTAGTACATTTCGCAGATGGACAGGTGTTCTGGACAATAAGGCAATTTGACATTTAATACATGTATTTACCTTATCAGTATATTACTTTAATGAATATGATTCAAACATGCAAATGCAATTATAAGTAGTAGTGGCATAACACCTGATGCATTTATTGAGCAACTGATATGTTTGTTATTTGGCAGATGTTCAATATTTGACTTATTTTGCATACACAAGTACATACGAAGGAATATGGCAACCAAACCAGGGTCCAATGTTAGTATAAAGAAAGCATAGGAAAATCTCTAAAAAATATTATATATGAAGTGCCCAATTTGACCCGTTATTAGAAATGTTGCGTTTCTTTTTTCCTTTTTAGCCAGATTGCGTAGCAATTCCAGGATGATAATTTGGCGATTTCCGTCTGTCCGTCCTTCTATCTGTCTGTCTGTCTGTCCGTCCATCCGTCCGTTCGTATGTCCGTCGACAAGTTTTTATTTTTCCTCATTTCTCAAAAAAGAATTGTCGGAAATCTTTGAAACTTGGCACACATGTCGAACAACGTAGGAATATTGTGGTTCTAGTTGTTAATTATAATACTGACGGCAAAAGCCTTCATTAATGCTGAAAGGACTTGTGGCTAAAACCGAAAATAAAAGAAATAACGTATGTTGAAAGTGCAAGTATATGCGTGATGCAACGTTTGTTTATCTCCTCATTTTCTATCAAATGTATATTAATATCCACTATTTATTAAGTATCATTCGAATATGCAAATGTCATTACTGGCAATACCATAAACTGGTTATTTATGATCATACGGTCTGTGTAAATGATCGTTTTAGTACATTTCGCAGATGGACAGGTGTTCTGGACAATAAGGCAATTTGACATTTAATACATGTATTTACCTTATCAGTATATTACTTTAATGAATATGATTCAAACATGCAAATGCAATTATAAGTAGTAGTGGCATAACACCTGATGCATTTATTGAGCAACTGATATGTTTGTTATTTGGCAGATGTTCAATATTTGACTTATTTTGCATACACAAGTACATACGAAGGAATATGGCACTCATCCCCGGGTCCATTGTTAGTATAAAGAAAGCATAGGAAAATCTCTAAAAAATATTATATATGAAGTGCCCAATTTGACCCGTTATTAGAAATGTTGCGTTTCTTTTTTCCTTTTTAGCCAGATTGCGTAGCAATTCCAGGATGATAATTTGGCGATTTCCGTCTGTCCGTCCTTCTATCTGTCTGTCTGTCCGTCCATCCGTCCGTTCGTATGTCCGTCGACAAGTTTTTATTTTTCCTCATTTCTCAAAAAAGAATTGTCGGAAATCTTTGAAACTTGGCACACATGTCGAACAACGTAGGAATATTGTGGTTCTAGTTGTTAATTATAATACTGACGGCAAAGGCCTTCATTAATGCTGAAAGGACTTGTGGCTAAAACCGAAAATAAAAGAAATAACGTATGTTGAAAGTGCAAGTATATGCGTGATGCAACGTTTGTTTATCTCCTCATTTTCTATCAAATGTATATTAATATCCACTATTTATTAAGTATCATTCGAATATGCAAATGTCATTACTGGCAATACCATAAACTGGTTATTAATGATCATACGGTCTGTGTTAATGATCGTTTTAGTACATTTCGCAGATGGACAGGTGTTCTGGACAATAAGGCAATTTGACATTTAATACATGTATTTACCTTATCAGTATATTACTTTAATGAATATGATTCAAACATGCAAATGCAATTATAAGTAGTAGTGGCATAACACCTGATGCATTTATTGAGCAACTGATATGTTTGTTATTTGGCAGATGTTCAATATTTGACTTATTTTGCATACACAAGTACATACGAAGGAATATGGCAACCAAACCAGGGTCCAATGTTAGTATAAAGAAAGCATAGGAAAATCTCTAAAAAATATTATATATGAAGTGCCCAATTTGACCCGTTATTAGAAATGTTGCGTTTCTTTTTTCCTTTTTAGCCAGATTGCGTAGCAATTCCAGGATGATAATTTGGCGATTTCCGTCTGTCCGTCCTTCTATCTGTCTGTCTGTCTGTCCGTCCATCCGTCCGTTCGTATGTCCGTCGACAAGTTTTTATTTTTCCTCATTTCTCAAAAAAGAATTGTCGGAAATCTTTGAAACTTGGCACACATGTCGAACAACGTAGGAATATTGTGGTTCTAGTTGTTAATTATAATACTGACGGCAAAAGCCTTCATTAATGCTGAAAGGACTTGTGGCTAAAACCGAAAATAAAAGAAATAACGTATGTTGAAAGTGCAAGTATATGCGTGATGCAACGTTTGTTTATCTCCTCATTTTCTATCAAATGTATATTAATATCCACTATTTATTAAGTATCATTCGAATATGCAAATGTCATTACTGGCAATACCATAAACTGGTTATTTATGATCATACGGTCTGTGTAAATGATCGTTTTAGTACATTTCGCAGATGGACAGGTGTTCTGGACAATAAGGCAATTTGACATTTAATACATGTATTTACCTTATCAGTATATTACTTTAATGAATATGATTCAAACATGCAAATGCAATTATAAGTAGTAGTGGCATAACACCTGATGCATTTATTGAGCAACTGATATGTTTGTTATTTGGCAGATGTTAAATATTTGACTTATTTTGCATACACAAGTACATACGAAGGAATATGGCACTCATCCCCGGGTCCATTGTTAGTATAAAGAAAACAAAGGAAAATCTCTAAAAAACATTATATACGAAATGCCCAATTTGACCCGTTATTAGAAAATATTATTGTCTGCGTTGCGGTTATTATTTTAATTTTAGCCAGATTAGCAATTCCAGGCTGACAATTTGGCGATTTCCGTCAGTCCGTCTGTCTGTCTGTCTGTCTGTCCGTCCGTCCGTCCGTCCGTATATCCGTTTACAAGTTTTGGTTAAAGTGTATGTGTTTCCTCATTTCTCAAAAATGAATTATCGGAAAACTTTGAAACTTGGCACACATGTTCGATGACATTACAAGTTGGGATATGACAAGAATCATAACGCTGTCATGTATTTCACTTAAATTTTGCCGGTCTCCATTATACATTTTACTTAGATGTTTCAGTTAACATGGTGAATTCGCAATCCGTCGTTAGCACCACTGTTAGCTCTTCACTTGTTTATATTTTCGTATCCATAACGTGTCCTTATTTCAATAATATAAATCCGAGCTTTGCGGTTTGAGGGCTTCAAATTCTTTTCTCAATAATTTAGTTCATGTTAATCATTTACCAAACCATAATATGATTTTTTATATATATATCATCAATTGTTACAGACGGGTGAAACAAATACGACTATTTGACTATGAAATTAGAAATAAATAGGTTTCAAAACACTATATTCCTTTTCAAATCCCAACACAAATTCGTACTACGCACACAAAATTGTCAAATTGCGTATATACAAATACACTAAACACAATAATTACTCAATTTTGTATCTTAATATCTTAATTCTTAATTACTCACTTTTGTATCTTAAATAATTTTCTGATTTTAAACATAGTAAAATATTTATTTTTTGTTTAAAACGATATATATTTATATGGTATTTTTTTAAAATAATGTTGACATGGTACAAAAGCAAAACATGATGTATTAAACGAAGCATTGTACGTTGTTAGTGTATTAATATACAGATATTTCCAGGATGATTTTTTTTGAACAATAACAGGCATGAATGAAGAACTATACTTTAAAAAGATGTGTTTTTCCCTTTACGTTTGACCTTATACATTAATTATCAAAATAAATATGTTCAACAATGATAGTAAAACACATTTTATTATCACAAACGAATTAAAAATAAAATGTGTAATGCATCACTATACTCAAAATGGTGGTATCAAAATTGGATACTTTGACAAAAACGGAGTGGCTCTAAATATTGTCTGTTTTCATGACATAAGCTGCTAAACCTAGAAGTCTATCAGATTTACTAATATCTAGGGCTATCACCAGTATCAAAAATCATAATAGGAATTTGCCACATTTGGTGGTAACAATTGATCAAATTTCGGGATTGGGCCCACGAACTAATTGTTTGTGGTGGTATTTTTTAAACTATTCTGCAGATTTCTCTAGTCTTTTGCGGAAGCTAATCCGAGACCGCTGTCTTTAAATTGCCTTTAGATATGTTTTAGCTAACACTTTATTCGTTCCTTAGCATTTTTTGTTAAGGGAACTGGTATTAATAAATGCGGATTGCATATTAATACATGTTGATTGCATATTAATAAATGTTGATTGCATATTAAATACATGTGGATTGCATATTAATACATGTTGATTGCATATGATTTAACATAATTGCATTTAACTGCCAATTGCTAATATATTCAACCAGGTTCCCACTCGTGTAGCGTATACGTGAAAGTGTTCGGACCATACGTCAACTACTTGCTAGACCATGCTAGTTTACAGATGCTAGAGGTGAATAACAACTGGCGCGCCGAGGCAAATACCAGAATTGAGAATCTGAGAAAAGCTGATGTAACTATCAGGTAATCGTTAAAACAAGATATAAACATTATCGAAACCAGCTTGGTATACATTGACCATAGAAAATAAATTAAACGATTTTACGGCTAAATGGCTGTGTAGATATAGAAATAAAAATCGAGTAAAAGTAGCATTCAAGGATGGCATTCAACCATAAACACACACAGAAACAAAGAACAACTTAAAGATGAAAAAAAAACGCCAAATAAGACATCACAAATACAAATAGGGTTGACAATAGGGCTACCGCCTTAGAGTCTGTACAAGGTTCGCCCCAAATACAAATCAGTATTGCTATTACTTGCTGGTCCTTTGTGATCATTAAGTCCAATCATTGTGGCTTTAAAGTAGAATACCGCTTAAGCCGGTGCTATTGGGCGTGAGAGGTTGTGTGTCTTATACTGATGGATAGATTAAATAAATAAATACTGATAAAAACCGAATTTGCTACTTTGTTCTATTGTTTGTATTTATTTCTTCCAAGGAATCCGATTTTCAGTATTTATTGACATTTCTCTCTTGTTTGTCTTTGATGTGTCCAAGGGATTTCCTTTTCAGTATGTATTGACATCTACACTTCAGTAGTGTTATTATTAACTGATCCTTTTGGATCAGGAATTTTAGTCTATTTGGCTTTAAAGTAGACTCCCGCTTACGTCGGTGCTAGCGGACGTGAGCGGTGTTGCACCTTCTATTAACCCGCATGAAGATGTTCAATAAAACCGAATTTGCTGCTTTTCTCTATTGTTGAGTTTGTTTCTTCCAAAAAATTGTATTTATTGACATTCACTCTAGCTTTGTTTAATGCTGTTTGGTGACTGTAAAAAGTCGTTAATACTTACGGTCCCATTGGGATCATCAAGTCCATTCCTTGTGGCTTTAAAGTAGAATACCGCTTAAGCCGGTGCTACGGAGCGTGTTGCACCTTGTATTACCTCTCATGAATAGACGCAATAAAGCTGCTATACATATAACATGATCATGACGTATTTTAACCACAAGTTCTCAACGTTTAAAATGGTGTATGCTTATAATTAGTGTTGGGTTTTAATGAGAAAACAGTGGAAAATAATTCTAAACAAATAATAATCGAAAGTGTCCAGCAAATGCAAATCTAGACAATGTAGTGTTCTTTATTTCCCCTTTAAATCAACGACTGAATTACCCGCGTTATGCTTTACAAACATTTAACTTCACTTGCAGTTATACTCCATGCTTATATCTAATACATTGATATCGTAAAGAGTGTGTCCCCTGTTGTGCAATTGCATTATGATTGCTTTTGAAAAAAATATAGAAATTAGAACTCAAATGATCTGGAATATTTTTACTTGAGATTTCCATTTTAATATGTTTACGCATTTATCTAGGCAGTGCTACCCTTGAATTATAAATAATTACTTGATAGATACTTACTTGATAAATATGTCAATTAGTCAATTTACACATGCGCTTGAGTATGACATAAGCTGAGTATGGATCAATACACACTTTTATAAAGTTTGTATGAAGTATTAAGTATAACACCGCCTAGATACAATTGCAGACATAAGTTACATATACATAATTATACAATATTTAAAATTATTTGAGTTTTAATTTTTTATCTTTAATTTCTTAATGCGCTTTCAATGGGATACCACAAAAGGGGACATAATCCTTAATATAAATTTTCAATAGTTTCCTTTTCTGAACCACCGCCAATTGCTCTATAAGACAACGCAATTCCAGTTTGAATGACTGTTGATTAATTCAGAAAATACATTTATCTGCGAGCAGATTGTTACAGTCGTGCCATTATATTTATGCATTTGTTGTTGCATTATACTCATAGATAAAGGCATAATATACCGAACGCTTAAATAAATTTTAAAGTTTGAATATACAGTCACACTTCCTACACTACATAATAATTGCGATTTGCTTTTGCACGCAGTCTTCGTTTTAACTTGCTTCGTAGACCAAACAACTTTACAATGGCTTTTTTGTTATTTATGCTATGTAACAGTTTTCCGGGTTTGATATAATTAAGGGCCTCTTTATCAATTTAGAAGATGTTTCTTTTCCTTTTGCAAAGTTAACAGTCCAGTTGATGTTTTCTTTAGATCAGTACTGATGGGTTGCAATCAGTGTACACAATTTATATTTGCACTTTGATGTTTTATCAAAGTTTTGGCATTTTCATATTGTTTTCGAAGCTCAGATAAATAGCATAGAGCAATTTTAACATTGTTTGAATCCTTTTTTTAACAACGTGTAAATGCATTCCCTCTTTTCAGTACCAATTCGATGCTTTAGCCTGAGCCATTAATAGGGTAAAGGTGCACCCTAGAACCTAGTTTACTCAACCCAACCCCACCCCACACCCAGCCACTTTTAACCACTGACGATTTCAATGAGGATACCCCTATTGTTAGCCCTTGTATTACTGTCGCATACTTTGTCTCTATTTATCTTTGTATTTTTGTTTGTTTTGGATTGCTTTTGACTGACTGTGTTCCATGAATGCTACATTTCCTGTTCGGCGTGTTTACATACTGTTCATTTCATACGCATTTACAAGCTCCGTTAACATTCAATCTAACAGGAAACGTCAATAATCGCCCGTATTGACGTGTAGTTACGTCATATTGGGTGTGTAATGTATACTCGTTCGTGATTGGTGCAATTTTCAGTTCATGCCAAAGAAAGTATGTCACGTCATGTAAACAATGTTGATTTCATTGTGAAAATTCCCACGTGTAAGGGCAAAATGTTTGTTTCGAATAACTGTGTATGGTGAAAATTAAATGCTACAACCTATTTTATTGTTTTAATTTAAAAATGCGAATGCAATAAAAAAGGTTATTAGATTTATATTGGGATATATGCACTCGTTCTTTCGCGCATAAATAGTGCGCTCCTTTGCATTATTAATAAGCGAAAGAACTCGTGCATATATCCCAATACAAATATAATAACCTATAGATAGTGTCACTAATTCTAATAATTCAAATCAACTGAATAATATTTATCTATCTGTTATACAAACTTGTTTTCCAATTACAGAATTGCTATACTATTTCTTTTGTTCTGTTCGTTTATAAGGGTAACTGTTTGTGTGTTTATGCAATTTTTCGAAATTAAATATGTTTGGTTTGCACCAAACCCCACTCTTACCTTTTTGTCATCCCAATAAAACGGGGAAACTGTTATCGATAACTAGTCTTGTTAACACTAACTTTTTGTCAGTCATCATTAAAAAATACTCTACTGGCTCAAACGATAGGAACATATCAACGTTTGAACTTACAACTCTGTCGTCGAGTGCCTGTGATTTCACGTATTTTTTACCCTCGGGTTTTCTGGTCGTACCCTAGATTGGGGTTCTTTTTAGCTGCAACTACTATGATTGTTCAGTACTATTCTGGATACATCCTGAGATGTTTATTATTTTGTATGTGTTTTTTTTTAATTTAGTTTCTCTGGATGTGGACTTTATTGTTAGAGAATTGCTTTTGATGGGATGTAGTTTTGTTTACACTTTCTTGTCTATTTGGGCGTTGAAGACAGGATAATAGCGAGGATTGTGCGCATATCAAATCGATTCAAGCTAACCAGTAGGCCTTATTGCCTACTGACCGTTCCAAGTCGGTAACCCAGTCTTTACCACCCTTTCTGTTGTTTTTTTTATCTCTTTCATTGTATTATCAAGTCCTTGTTTGCAGTACAGTGCGGACCTACGATGCCATTGCGTTCGGATGCTGTGGTTTCTATAGGACCCTATATCTCATTTATGCATAGTTTTAACTCTCTATTTACCATTCTGCAGCATGACTGGTATTTTCTCTGGAAGTTACGATGTTGAGGTAAGATACTAAATAATTTTAGTTTAGACTTGGTTACAAAATCCACAAGTACAAACAAAGTTGAAACATATATTTAACAAGAACAATTAAAACGTTCACTGATCATTTACTCTTTATTTGATTATCACAGTTCACATAGTTAAGACTTCACGCTTATAATAATAAATGAAAATGAAACACTTAATCTCTGTTTAGTTGTTTTTCGGCTTCAGTACTTCTGCTTCATGCCTTTTTCTTTTGTATTTTTGTACTTTTAAGAGACTTCTATACTATATAGACGTCATAGTTTTTCCAAACAATTGTATTCAATGCACTGAAAATGTAAACAGATTTCTGTAGGTTTTCTGCAACTAAATACACAGTTTGTAGTTTGTTTTCTAAGACTAGCAACGTCAACGTCAATATAGATATACAAATCGAACATTCAAGGACGACAGTCAACCACAAACACACAGAGAAACAAATAACAACTTTAAAAATAATAAAAAGCCAAATAAGACATCAGAAACACAAAAAGGTTGACAATAGGTACCGCCTTGGAACGGTCAGTGGGCATACAAGGCCTCTGGGGGTTTAAACCAGGTTCTATGGTGCACCAAACCTCCCACTTACCCTAACGTCAACCCATTAAAACTGGACAGTGTAAATAAAGAAATCCCCGCCATGAACTATTCTGTAACCAACAAGGCAGCATTAATAGGCAATATATGTAAAACACAAAGATGCTCGTGTGTATATAAATACAAAACAAAATAACAATAGCCTAGAAAGCCACAACGAAGGTACTCAATGACTTGGCAGAAGCCAGAGCAACGAGAGAATAAACCATTGAGAGCGCGAGAAGACAAGACTGCAGACAAACATCAAACGTCACCGTCCTTTTGGGCTTTAGGTAGACGTCATCATAGGGTCCACAGCCTGTCCGATCATAGCACAATTAAAAAGGAAAGAATAGTGGCGAACTGTAAATGGGTCCACCACCAAGCATGCAGTGCATTGCAAAATGATAGGGTCATCTTTTGATAAACCATTTAACAAGTTTAACAAAGATAGTATGAAAGTGATCATGACAAAGGATCTTACGAAGTTTGTAAATCACGTCACCATAGAAGTCAGGTTGTGATCGTCCTTGTCGCAAAAGGTCCTTGTCGCAAAAGAGTCGTTAAGTTACTTTCATATTTGGAATGAAGATCAGGGTTACGATAATAAAAATTTGCAAAGGTTTTACGAAGTTTATGGTAACGGTAACGCTGATGGAGTAGCTTTTTAGTTATACAAAGATTTCGAATATTAAAGTCCTCAACTCGAGTACAAGCTCTAGAAAAACGAATAAGTTGAGACACATACACCTCATAAGAAGTTGCTCGGGGAACATCAAGTTAGTTTGAGAAAGAATAAACACACATTGCATAATCAATTATGCCAAAC
This sequence comes from Cyrtodaria siliqua, assembly GCA_037043455.1. NCBI lineage: Eukaryota > Metazoa > Mollusca > Bivalvia > Adapedonta > Hiatellidae > Cyrtodaria > Cyrtodaria siliqua. The sequence goes on along the minus strand of JAWPHD010002852.1, from coordinate 227,438 downwards.
ATATATAATTATATTTAACAAATAATGTATGGTGCTGAGGTTCATATATAGAGGTTATTAACTGGGGTAGGTGTGCCTCTTTGTGATATTGGCCCGAGATAGCCATATGAGGCTCGAGAGCTTTAGCTCGAGGGCCTCATATGGCTGTCGAGGGCCAATGTCACAAAGAGGCACACCTACACCAGTTAATAACCTGTTTATTACATGTGTAACCAAAACACTGTTATTTTGGATAGATTATTAGATCTAAATTGCGCAGTCATTTTAAATACCTTTTTTCTACTTGTGTACATTTTTTTTTTTTTTTTTAAATATGACTCTTTATTTCGATCCATTTTTATTCATTGATTTTACAAAAATAAAACAAACGTATGACTTTAATAGGATATGCCATTTAAAATCGGCAATTCGGTACTTTGTTTCCAAAACACCAATTCAACCCCCTTAATTAAAATTACACAGAAACGTTTCTGACGTAATCCTTGTAACAAAATCGTCATAATGGTGACGTTGTGTTTGCCAGTGACGTTTTATTCCACGTCATTGACTTTGTCAGTTTTTATGTTTACGTTTGAGCTTGTAGAAGAAAGGAAATTTCAAATGGCATTTGGTTTCGCAGATATAATTTAAGGATAAAAAGTTAGGAGATTACTTTTTATTTCACATACAGTACAGTATGTATTGTTTCCTGCATGCCTTTTATTTAAAATGTAATTGAGACTGGAACGGCAGTACCGGTCGGGGGCCACTTTCGATTTTGTACCGCTTCTTTACTTTTTGGTTGTTTCTGTTTCCAATCGGCTGTGCTAAACGTCTGTCGATAAGTAACATCGCGTTAGCAATTTGCTTTGTAAAAACAGTTTTTAAATGAGAATGAATGACGGAAACTGGGTTTGGACGGAAACTGGTCCCTAAACCGTATATATTGTAATAGGTTGTTGGAAGACATTTCGATCAAAAACAACGAGTTGATAATGTACATGTACTGTATAATTTAACAGGTTACAGTAAATCTATCACCCAATCGGCAAAAATATTTTCAATATCTCCGAGCCAGTCACACACATTTTTTTACGTTATATTGTAGGGTGATTTAGACCGAGTCGTTCTTGTTTTTCACAATTTCATTATTTAATGTCCGTCCTGATATTTGTTTGCTATTAACGATCTCCTGCGTGTACTCAGGGTAGCGAGCATTCTGGCTGCCATTTTCAACCGTCGCAGTTGTCGTTGGATGCACGTGCCGATGCACGATATGACTGGTTCGTGGTCGATTATTAAAAATATATCTACATTTTAATGCTAAATGTATGTAACGCAGTCTAGATTTAATATGGATTTTCGGCCCGCCATATGGTTTTTTTGGCCCTTCATATGGATTTTTGGCCCGCCGTTTCACGCGCTTATCTAATATGACCGCAGAGACAATGCCTGTATTACACGAAAAACAGGCCGTTTTTGTTACTATATATAGTAACACATGTAATAACCAACTTTATGGACCGGATGACGTCACATTAAACAAAGAGTGGAATATGCAAATGAGGTATAATATTCTACAATATTACACCTCATTTGCATATTCCACTCTATGTTTAATGTGACGTCATCCGGTCCATAAAGTTGCATATTGACCGGGCGCCCGGTCCGATAGCTATATTAACGGACGTGTGAAAAGAACGACGTCAAAATAAATCATAAAACGTATTGATTTAATTTGTTGGTCAGATTCGGTATAATATAATAAATAATGTATGGTGCTTCGGTCCATATGCAGTTTATGGACTGGGCAGTCAGACCTAGAACATTATATGGACCTCAGCTTCGCTTCGGTCCATATAACATTCTAGGTCTGACTGCCCAGTCCATAAACTTGCATATGGACCTCAGCACCATACATTATCTGTTAAGTATGTGACGATTTTCCAAATATGCTGGTGGATCTACTTGTGTAAATTGTGTAATATTGTTTTTGCAAGAGCACAAGCTTTGATCTGCGAAAAATGTTGGATGCCTCTTGGTACATCTAAAAATTTACGTGAACCGTAAATTCACAAATGTCAGACATTTGAACATTAGTGACGAAACATCCTTTCATTATTGTTGTTGTTGTTGTTGTTATTATTATTATTGTTGTTATCATTATTGTTGTTATTATTATTATTACGAAAATATTTACAGCTTGTCCAAACGGATCATGATTTCGCCTTCGGATGTGGTGTAAGAGCTCCACACGTTGTAGACCCAATTTACAAGAAAAACCAGGATGTTATTTACGACAACTTTGAATGGGCAGTTTTAAAGAATGCCCTAAAGTGGAAAATGATGGAAAAATCACAGGTAAGACATGTGCTATTGTTTGGGGGTGCATGTCACATCCAAAAGGTCTTCAGCATGAACAATTTTATATCTTATGAACTGGAGATTTTAGTCGTAAATAAAAACATCTTAGGTTTGAAAATTAGTTCAGAAATAAATAGTTTACAGCCGATACTCTGTTTCAAAAGGGCTCTTTTCATCCAAACTTTTTGTAGCTGGGACAGCAGAAATTTAGGAAATCTCAAATAACTTCAGAAAGGTTTAATGTTCTGGGGTGCAACTTTCAAGGTGTTTTAATTCAAATATGTCGACAACATTAAACCCATTTTGGAAATTCTATAACATTTTTTCTTCTCTAAATTGTTGTAGAAAATAATTTTGCATTGATTTTGAAATATCAAAAACAACTTTTGCATGCTAAATTTGTATTTCTCGACAGATTAAAAAAAGTGAAGTATATTTATTTCTCACTATAAATGCTTGTTTAACTGATATATAACTTATTTAGGTACTATTTAAATTGGGTCTGAAAATTAAAAAATAAATAAAAATTGGCAGAAACAAGCGCCTCATGCTATAGGCAAATTAGATTATAGTCTAACTACTGTAGTTATTGAGTAAAAAAATATCCACGATGCTAGGATCATTGTAATTGTGTCGCCTGCGTAGCATGAAAGACACTTCGGAATCACTTTGCCGGGCGTCCGTCTTCCGTCACACTTTAACCTGCAACCTAACCTTGGCCGTAAGTTGAAACGTACTTTACCTATGTTTATAAAACCTCACACATATCTTCATGTTAACTCAAGGAATGTCGTTAAACATGTCCACTAACTGACTTCCATTGTGGAAGGGTTATGCCCCTTTTCATAAGGCGACACATGTGTTTCATGGAACAGCATTTTAGTTGGATATGTATAGGTACATGTATATTATTATAACAATTACGAGTCTCTTGATAATATTTTTGTTTGGTGTCAATTGTTTGTATTTTAACTTGATTCACACCCTTTTATGCGATTTCATTTTGGCATTCCAAAATATGCTTTCGTAGCTAAAACTACTACATTTGGTGTTGCATCTCTGAGAGATATACATATAAAGTGAAAACATTTATTTACATTAAAAGTTAAAGCATTAGAACGAGAAAATTTTGCTAGTGAGGTGAGTTCTACGCAAGGGAAGTGGACATCCTCACATGAGTAAAGTATTTCCTTAGCCAACCGGCGCCTGAAGAAAATGTAGCAACACAGCCAAACAAGATCTGTTATTGAGAGATCTGAAAAACTTGGGAAAAGGTGAAATAATTATCAAAATCGAATAACAAACAAAAACATGTGACCATTTGAAGGTTGTTATAAGACGGATATGGGAGTCGCCATTTTGAGAACTATGATGTCATAGTTTTAAATTACCCAATATTGATTATTGATAAATATCATTTGAAGCAAAACAAATCACTAAAAATGAATGGAAAATCCTTTACTGGTCATATAAAGCATTTTGCTATTAAGTATACATATTTTTTATACAATAGCTGTCATTTTATTTCCTATAAATTAGTGAATTTTCATATTTATAAATAGTTTATATATGGTGATTTAGAACTGTGATGTGATAACTCTCGAAATTGCGGCTTCCATGTCCGTTTAAACAGAACATTCAAATGATAATATCATCTTTTTTGATCATCCGATTTTGATAATTCTTTCACCCTTATTCAAATTCTTCAGAACTCTCAATAATAAAGATGGTTTGTCTGTGTCGCTACATGTCCTTTAACACAAGTACATGTTTACTCTATTTATTTAAGGGCGATGTAATTTACGATACACCACTGGCGGCAGTTAATGCCCTCCGAAGTCACGGGTACGTTTGAATGTAATTAACTCTTGCATGTGTCGCTGTGTGGGACATATTTCAGAATATGGATTCCTGTAGTACAAATTCGTCAGTTATTAAATGCAACTTGTTTTGGCAGCGGACGATGAACTTTCCCCAAAAGGATTCCAAAAATTATTTCTTCATGTAAATTCAATAATCTTTTTATTGTATGCTTTCATATTGTTTTCGTTCGATATAAAAGGTTAGTTATGTTTATTGTAACAGTGTTATTTCTATCGCATTGTACTGAATTCCAGTTTGTTGTTTATTTTTATTTCGTGCTGATAATAAGTAGGCGCAAGATGATCAGACGTTATGGCTTTGAAATATTGACATCATAAAAATTCGATTTTCAACCTCAATCGATTTTTCTTAATATATCTGACCATTAGTTAGAGTTAACCGAAGGTGAGTCAAACAGATCACACACTTTTTAATTTCTTTCACAGAAGATTTGGAAACAATGTTAACCCGGCGTAAAGACGTTTATTGTCTTTTTTATTTTTACATCGTTTGTGATTTTTCGTCTGTTTACATTTGAAAGTAGATCCTTAACAACGTGCATTATAATACTTTGTCCATGTGCAATATCGTAGAGTGCAATATCGTAGAGTGCAATATCGTAGTGTGCAATATCGTAGCGTGCAATATCATAGAGTGCAATATCGTAGAGTGCAATATCGTAGAGTGCAATATCGTAGAGTGAAATATAGTAGAGTGCAATATCGTAGTGCAATATCGTAGAGTGCAATATCGTAGAGAGTAATATCGTAGAGTGCAATATCGTAGAGAGCAATATCGTAGTTCAATGCAGAGTAAACGAGACAGTTTGAACGTATACAATTCAATACAAATAAATTACAAGACTAAGAACTTTATCTGAACATGAATACCAACAACAATGGAGAAAAATTATCCTACAGAAACCACGGCAACAAAAGGCAATGGCACCGCACATTATCGCATAAATATAATACTAGGTATGATAAATGTTTAATATCGTAGAGTGCAATATCGTAGAGAGCAATATCGTAAGAGAGCAATATCGTAGAGAGCAATATCGTAGAGAGCAATATCGTAGAGTGCAATATCGTAGAGTGATGATCAGACGTTATGGCTTTGACATATTGACATCATAAACATCCGATTTTCAACCTCAATCGATATTTCTTAATAAATCTTGCCGTTAGTTAGAGTTAACCGAAGGTGAGTCAAACAGATCACACATTTTTTAATTTCTTTCACAGAAGATTTGGAAACAATGTTAACCCGGCGTAGGGACGTTTATTGTCTTTTTTATGTTTACATCGTTTGTGATTTTTCGTCTGTTTACATTTGAAAGTAGATCCTTAACAACGTGCATTATAATACTTTGTCCATGTGCAATATCGTAGAGTGCAATATCGTAGAATGCAATATCGTAGCGTGCAATATCATATCGTAGAGAGCAATATCGTAGTGTGCAATATCGTAGTGCAATATCGTAGATCGTAGAGTGCAATATCGTAGAGTGCAATATCGTAGAGAGCAATATCGTAGAGTTCAATATCGTAGAGAGCAATATCGTAGAGTGCAATATCGTAGAGAGCAATATCGTAGTTCAATGCAGAGTAAACGAGACAGTTTGAAAGTAGATCCTTAACAACGTGCATTATAATACTTTGTCCATGTGCAATATCGTAGAGTGCAATATCGTAGAGAGCAATATCGTAGAGTGCAATATCGTAGAGTGAAATATCGTAGAGAGCAATATCGTAGGGTGCAATATCGTAGAGTGCAATATCGTAGGGTGCAATATCATCGTAGAGTTCAATATCGTAGTGTGCAATATCGTAGAGAGCAATATCGTAGAGAGCAATATCGTAGTGTGCAATATCGTTGGTCAATGCAGAGTAAACGAGACAGTTTGAACGTATATAAGTCAATAAAAATAAATTACAAGACTAAGAACTTTATCTGAACATGAACACCAACAACAATGAAGAAAAATGATCCTACAGAAACCACGGCAACAAAAGGCAATGACACCGCACATTATCGCATAAATATAATACTAGGTATGATAAATGTTTAAAAATATCGTGTATTTCATTGTTACTATATAATATTCAACAATTTATAGTTTTCGTCATTTTGTCGGAGACATATTTGCGAAGCTAAAGTCATTCGTACTCAGTATTGACATATATATTATACATTTCTACAAAGTAACGGCCAATTGTCAAATGGCCAAGACATTTAACTACATTTCAGGAACACGAATCATTTTAAGTACACTCGATGTTGTAATACTTTACCTTTTTTCTTTCTAGTATGAAGATCCGAGCTCACAATATATTTTGGGGTGGTGAGAGTCATATCCCGCCCTGGGTACTATTATTAAGCAATGCTGATCTGCTACAGGCCATGAAGAACAGGAGCGATGGTGTTGTCGAGGCAACTAAAGGATTGTAAGAGACAGAGTATCAGTTAATTATATAAATATGCAGACAGAATATCAGTGAATTATATAAATATGCAGTCAGAATATCAGTTAATTATATAAATATGTAGACAGAATATCAGTTAATTATATAAATATGCAGATAGAATATCAGTGAATTATATAAATATGCAGTCAGAATATCAGTTAATTATATAAATATGTAGACAGAATATCAGTTAATTATATAAATATGCCGATAGAATAACAGTTAATTATATAAATATGCAGTCAGAATATCAGTTAATTATATAAATATGCAACATCCTGATTTGCATTTATTGTTTCAGCTAAAGATTTTTCTGCAGTAGCTTGAGCAATTTAAATAATACGTACATCAAGTATACATAAATGGTCATTTCTTTTCTTTTGTATAATTCTATTAGTTTTTTCTTCTGCCTAGAAGGATGCGTTTGAGACTCCCTATGTTATTGTGTTACCAGGTTTACTTTACTCACCCTTTTAGTGTTGCTTTCAAGACGAAATAGATTTAATTTGATAATAGTTCCACTAAATGTACTTTATTCTTAGATGATTTTTCTACATTTGATGAGTACACTACGGAATTCCATCGGAAATATACACAGCAGGCACAATCCATTTGTTTTATTCGGCTTTCGCCTCTTCCAGAATTATTATGGATTCTGTGTGCTAGACACTCGTCCAGTAGAATCCAGAGTTATACTAAACACATTTAGAAATGCATTATAATCCTTAGATACTGAACAAAAAAAAAGAACTTCCGCTGATGTTGATGCTGATTGTCTAGACAGCAAAACAAGAAAAAATAATGATGTTTTAAGAATAATTAGACCGCCAAAAATAGTCCAAACAAAAATGTTTTGATAAGTTCAGTACACAAGGGAGTTAACACCCTTTTTGTTAAAACATACATTTTGGCCACAAAAGAAAATTAACTCTACGAAAATTACCGAAATTTGTCGGAGACAATATTCTCTATATGTTCCGTACCAAAGAAATCATACAAAAAAAATAACACAGATTGTGTAGATGGCAGCTTTTGATTATCAACAATCATCAAATTACCTCCCTTTAACATTTCCATATCATCCATAAAGGAATATTGCTTGGCAGATATGCCAACAATAGTCCAAACAAAGATGTTTTTGAAAAATTCAGTACACAAGGGAGTTAGCCCCCTTAATCTTAAAACATGCATTTTGGCCACAGAAACAAAAAAAATCTACGAAAATTACCGAAATTTGTCCGAGACAATATTCTCTGTATGTTCCTTACCAAAAATATCACACACAAAAACATAACACAGATTGTGTAGATGGCATCTTTTGAATATCAAAAATCATAAAATTACCTCCCTTTAATATTTCCATATCATCCATAAAACATTATTGCCTGGCAAATGTGAAACTGTTTAATGGGACATTTAGTGCTTACGTAAGTGTGCTTACAAACATCAAACAGGTTTTATTAAAACGCTGTTTAAGCTTTTACGCCCTCAAAAACTGGCCTATAGAAATACCAGCAAAAAGGTCGGACGTTTCTTCTTTTGTTCAGTGTACATTTTATGTTCATATGTGCAACTAAACATATTTAAACGTGTCTTAAACTTATACTTCGTTGCAAGGGTGGACCACTGGGATGTCAACAACGAGAACATACACGGGGATTGGTACGAACGGAAGTTCGGCAACCCAAATATCACCATGCAAATGTTTAGAGATGCACATAGGGTTGACCCAAATGTCAAACTCTTCCTCAACGACTTTGCTATTATGGAGCGTACTGCTGCAGTGGTGAGGACATTTATGTTCACAGTTTTCTAGACAATTGTTATTTCCTAAAGATTTTGTTTCGCAGACCTAACGTCAATAGAGTAAATTGTATTTTTTTGTATTATTTTTTATAATTTTCAGGTTATTCATTTTGATTATTTAAAATATATGTTATAACGTGCATGTTCTTTGATGCTACATAAACATAAGGCATAAATAAAACTGCGTTGCTAAACAATCCTAATTATGTCCAGCCTGTTACCCTTCGTAAGTTATATATGCTTATTGTTCTTACATCAGCCCCACTGTACATTGCTTAAAGTGTTACAGTCTTGGTCTTAATTATTGTAACGTACTTTATTATTACGGGTGGATAAGTCACGATATATTATCACGGGTGGATAAGTCAAGATATATTATCACGGGTGGATAAGTCAAGATATATTATCACGGGTGGATAAGTCACGATATATTATCATGGATGGATAAGTCCAGATATATTATCACGGGTGGATAAGTCCCGATATATTATCACGGGTGGATAAGTCAAGATATATTATCACGGGTGGATAAGTCCCGATATATTATCACGGGTGGATAAGTCCCGATATATTATCACGGGTGGATAATTCCAGATATATTATCACGGGTGGATAAGTCCCGATATATTATCACCGGTAGATAAGTAACGATATATTATCACGGGTGGATAAGTCCCGATATATTATCACGGGTGGATAAGTCCCAATATATTATCACGGGTGGATAAGTAACTATACATTATCACGGGTGGATAAGTCCCGATATATTATCACGGATGGATAAGTCACGATATATTATCACGGGTGGATAAGTCCCGATATATTATATATATTATCACGGGTGGATAAGTAACGATATATTATCACGGGTGGATAAGTAACGATATATTATCACGGGTGGATAAGACCCGATATATTATCACGGGTGGATAACTCCCGATATATTATCACGGGTGGATAACTCCCGATATATTATTGAAGGTCTGCTATATTACATGTTACAACATGATACAAACGGTAACATATTAGCTTACGATATCCAATATAAATTAGGCTTAATACGGTGCTAGGGGCGGTGAGAGGTGCTTCACATATATTACCTCTCACGAACAGACTCAATAAAACCGAGTCTTCTACTGTTCTCTCTTGTTTGTGTTTGTTGCTTTCATGGGATCCCTTTTTCAGTATTTATATTCTGATATGCAAGTGTAACGTGAACGTATCATCTTCCCATACCATTTAAATATGTAACTTTTGACATATTATTGTTAATAATATATAATATAGAGTACACTTTCGTTGTTTTCATTTATATTAAAAGAACCCACGCGAGGTCTGAGAAGATTCGTGAGTCAACATGTGCGTTATCAACACATTTTTAAACTAACTATTGAAATAACTGTAAATTGTTTGTGCGCATTTTTTACCAAAAAAATTGCAGTTTTGTTTAAACTTTCGTAGCAAATGACGTAAATTTTGTTTTGTCATCCACACATTTTTGAAATTAATGTTAAGTTGCATACTTCAGTGTCAGTTAAAGTGTTTTAAAGCTAGGAATGTAATACATTGTGTTATCATGAGTTATCTGTCTACGAAGAAAAATTCAAATCTTTCACATACATAATTATATATGTAACACCAACACTATCCTCTGGTTCTCAGTATCATTAATTTTCCTCAAAAATCGCTATGTATCACAGGCAGGACAGTAATATATTACTATCGCTATGTATCACAGGCAGGACAGTAATATATTACTATCGCTATGTATCACAGGCAGGACAGTAATTATATTACTATCGCTATGTATCACAGACAGGACAGTAATATATTACTATCGCTATGTATCACAGGCAGGACAGTAATATATTACTAATAACGTTTTATTTTTATGTGGGACATAAAACGACCCTTTAATTTACTTATTCTTTTTATAGCCATATTTGAACCAAGCAAAACTATTCAAGGAAGCTGGTGTGCCTATATATGGAATAGGGGTGCAAAGTCACATCAAAAACAGCAATCTAGACATGAGCAGGCTCAAGGTAAATGTGTTTCTCTTTCTATGATTTACTTACGGCATGACCACGTTTAATGTATACGTGGGTCTATCACTATGATTTACATATGACTCATCACGCTTAAGGTACACGTGATATTCTTACTATGGTTTACTCATGACATGACAACGCTCAATGTACACGTGATTTGCTTACTATGATTTACTTATGGCATTACCACGCTCATTGTATACGTGGGTCTATCAATATGATTTGCTTATGACATGACCACGCTCAAGATACACGTGACTGTCTTACTATGAATAATTTATGACATGACCACGCTCAGGGTACACGTGATTTTCTTACTATTATTTGCTTTTGACATGACCACGCTCAAGGTACCCGTGATTTTCTTGCTATGATTTGCTTTTTACATGACCACGCTCAAGGTACCCGTGATTTTCTAACTGCCATTTGCTTTTGACATGACCACGCTCAAGATACACGAGATTGTCTGACTATACTTTACTTATGACATGACCACGTTCGAGGTACACGTGACTTTCTTACTATGACTTACTTATGACATGACCACGTTCGAGGTACACGTGACTTTCTTACTATGACTTACTTATGACATGACCACGTTCGAGGTACACGTGACTTTCTTACTATGACTTACTTATGACATGACCACGTTCGAGGTACACGTGACTTTCTTACTATGTCTTACTTATGACATGACCACGTTCGAGGTACACGTGACTTTCTTACTATGTCTTACTTATGACATGACCACGTTCGAGTTTATGACATGACCACGTTCGAGGTACACGTGACTTTCTTACTATGTCTTACTTATGACATGACCACGTTCGAGGTACACGTGACTTTCTTACTATGACTTACTTATGACATGACCACGTTCGAGGTACACGTGACTTTCTTACTATGACTTACTTATGACATGACCACGTTCGAGGTACACGTGACTTTCTTACTATGACTTACTTATGACATGACCACGCTCAATGTACGTGTGGTTCTCTTAATATGGCTTTCTTATGAGGCTTATCGAAGTGGGATGATACATGTCAGTATTTTTCTTAAATCTCCGCATCCCGCTAGTTTAACTTGAATATTTGCAAATCATTGACAACTTTAAGATAGTTCAAAACCAATTGTACTGTATTTTACTTTTTTTTTGTTGTGTATAGTTCACCAATACTATATCTAAACCATTGTTGGAATTATGAATCATATCTTTTGAACTCCAAATGTTATTACCCGTATATGTAGTTATATGTAAGCAGGTTTAAAGCCAATGTTCGCAGTGCTACACTGTATCAGTGATTTAAGAAGTAGTGATTGGGCACTTACTCAATCTGCCATAATTTCGTATGACACAAAGTAAAACTGCCATATATCGTTCTTAAGTTTCTCTTCTAAAATTTAAAGCAGAACTAATTTAATTATTTTACTCTCTTTAATTTGAGACCAGACGCAGACTCATACTGGGAAAAATGATGAATTCTTTACAGATTCAGTTTTCAGCAAAACAACAGCAACAACATTTTGAATAACATGTGTTGGCATTTTTAGTAACCATAGGAACATCCTGAAAATACCAATACATTCTAAACATAAATATCTTTAATTTGAGACCATTTCAAGACTGTTTTTTTTTAAGGAATGAAAATTTATATAGAATTACCAATGAAAGTGCATACATAAAATTTCCTGTTTTTTAGATGTTGCAAATCTCTGGTTAATCACGTCTCTGACTGTATACATACTTGAAAATCGTTTACATTCAAATTTTTGCCTACGTTTTATTCATACCGACAACCTGTTCTTTTCTTATTTACCATGCACTTATATAGGTATATACTATACCTACCAAACTATTACACTGCAGTTGCATCATATGTGTGGTATACTCTATTACTCAAATATGTATCACTTAACCCGTTCTGTAGGCCAATTTGGATACAATGGCAGAAGCTGGACTTCCAATATGGATAACGGAGTTGACTGTCAATGACTCTAACGTTGATCGCAGAGCCTCCGCCCTCACCGACATCCTAACGCTGTACTTCAGTCACCCATCTGTGGAGGGTATAATGCTGTGGGGCCATTGGGACAGCAAACCAGATGATGTATTTGTCGCGCTGTTTAATGGACCAAATGTAACGGTACGTATCCTATTCGAGTGATACGTATACAAATGGTACTTAATACAATTAACGATACTTATCCAAATGTAACCGTATGTATCCAACTGTAATGATACTCATTAAAACTAACGATACATATCCAAATGTAACCGTATGTATCCAACTGTAATGATACTTATTAAAATTAATGATACGTATCCAAATGTAACCGTATAGATACGTATCCAGATTTAACCATACATATCCAACTGTAATGATACTTTTTAAAACTAACGATACTTATCCAAATGTAACCATACATATCCAACTGTAATGATACTTTTTAAAACTAACGATACGTATCCAAATGTAACCATACGTATCCAACTGTAATGATACTTATTAAAACTAACGATACTTATCCAAATGTAACCGCATGTATCCAACTGTAATGATACTTATTAAATTTAACGATACGTATCCAGATTTAACCATACGTATCCAACTGTAATGATACTTATTAAAATTAACGATACGTATCCAAATTTAACCATACGTATCCAACTGTAATGATACTTATTAAAATTAACGATACGTATCCAAATTTAACCATACGTATCCAACTGTAATGATACTTATTAAAATTAACGATACGTATCCAAATTTAACCATACGTATCCAACTGTAATGGTACTTATTAAAATTAACGATACGAATCCAAATTTAACCATACGTATCCAACTGTAATGATACTTATTAAAATTAACGATACGTATCCAAATTTAACCATACGTATCCAACAGTAATGATACTTATTAAAATTAACGATACGTATCCAAATTTAACCATACGTATCCAACTGTAATGGTACTTATTAAAATTAACGATACATATCCAAATTTAACCATACGTATCCAACTGTAATGGTACTTATTAAAATTAACGATACGTATCCAAATTTAACAGTACGTATCCAACTGTAATGGTACTTATTAAAATTAACGATACGTATCCAAATTTAACCGTACGTATCCAACTGTAATGGTACTTATTAAAACTAACGATACTTATCCAAATGTAACAGTACGTATCCAACTGTAATGGTACTTATTAAAATCAACCAACCATTTTACCCAGGTTTATGCGGGTCAACCTAAATAATCGTCTTACTATTCAGGCGAATGCTGCGGGGCGGGCATATCAGGAATTATACAAGACAACTTGGCGGACACACGAGACTCGCACCATACACGATGTCACTCCTGTTACGGTTCGTGGTTTCAAGGGAAACTACAACGTAACAGTCAAACAAAATGGTCAGATAATGAAATCTGAACGATTTCATCTTGATGAAAGAGGACAATCTATTGAAGTAAAAATCGGTAGGCATTTTAAATAATCTCGCTTTATTTAGCAATTTAAATTGTGTAAATCAACCTTCATGTTGATGTTCAGAGTCTGCTACAATCCTTTCCTGTTTGTCTTGCTTCCAGTGGATCCCCTATTCGGTATTTTGATACCGTTGCTGCTACAATCCTCTCCTGTTTGTCTTGCTTCCAGTGGATCCCCTATTCGGTATTGTGATACCGTTGCTGCTACAATCCTCTCCTGTTTGTCTTGCTTCCAGTGGATCCCCTATTCGGTATTCTGATACCGTTGCTGCTACAATCCTTTCCTGTTTGTCTTGCTTCCAGTGGATCCCCTATTCGTAATTTTGATACCGTTGCTACTACAATCCTCTCCTGTTTGTCTTGCTTCTAGTGGATCCCCTATTCGGTATTGTGATATCGTTGCTGCTACAATCCTCTCCTGTTTGTCTTGCTTCTAGTGGATCCCCTATTCGGTAGTGTGATACCGTTGCTGCTACAATCCTTTCCTGTTTGTCTTTCTTCGAGTGGATCCCCTATTCGGTATTGTGATACCGTTGCTGCTACAATCCTTTCCTGTTTGTCTTGCTTCCAGTGGATCCCCTATTCGGATTGTGATACCGTTGCTACTACAATCCTTTCCTGTTTGTCTTGCTTCCAGTGGATCCCCTATTCGGTATTTTGATACCGTTGCTGCTACAATCCTTTCCTGTTTGTCTTGCTTCCAGTGGATCCCCTATTCGGTATTTTGATATCAACCTTCATGTCGATGTTCGGAGTCTGCTACAATCCTTTCCTGTTTGTCTTGCTTCCAGTGGATCCCCTATTCGGTATTGTGATACCGTTGCTGCTACAATCCTTTTCTGTTTGTCTTGCTTCCAGTGGATCCCCTATTCGGTATTGTGATACCGTTGCTGCTACAATCCTTTCCTGTTTGTCTTGCTTCCAGTGGATCCCCTATTCGGTATTTTGATACCGTTGTATGATACCGTTGCGTTGGCAAATGTTTGGTAAACAATACACTGTATTGGTAGCATACCGTTATCACGTATCAGCCCTATCCATACTAAAGAATGAGGTAGCCAAATTGTTTGCTCTTAGAATGTTCAGAAATTGTTTTGGGATAAGGAATATGGTATAATATACATTGAGAAATAATGTGGATGTAAATGTGTTTTTTGTAAGTTTTGCAATATTTCTATACTGGAGAAAATTATGGTCGTAATCAAACACTCCTTTGTAACATCGATTGAATAGTCTAAATTCAAAGATTGGACAGTCATAGCGGGCTAAGGGTTAAGTAAAATAAAAAATATAACCGAGCCATAACACTAAGCAGAAAAATCGGTCTTATAAACAACACAGGATCAGTCTGAATTGTCCCACACACTAAATCAAATGATCAAGTTATATAGTCAATAAACAGAACAGAACAGAACATATTTATATAGTCAATAAACAGAACAGAACAGAACATATATATATAGTCAATAAACAGAACAGAACAGAACATATTTATATAGTCAATAAACAGAACAGAACAGAACAGATTTATATAGTCAATAAACAGAACAGAACAGAACAGATTTATATAGTCAATAAACAGAACAGAACAGAACAGATTTATATATTCAATAAACAGAACAGAACAGAACAGATTTATATAGTCAATAAACAGAACAGAACAGAACAGATTTATATAGTCAATAAACAGAACAGAACAGAACAGATTTATATAGTCAATAAACTGAACAGAACAGATTTATATAGTCAATAAACAGAACAGAACAGAACATATTTATATAGTCAATAAACAGAACAGAACAGAACAGATTTATATAGTCAATAAACAACTTAAAGAGTTGTGAAGACAGAATTACCGACTTGAAACGGTCAGAGCGATTACGGCCTTCTGGTTATTTTAAATCTATAAACGACCAATTATCATGGAGGCACCATCTAACAAACACATCTTATTGAAAGTTGCATTTATTTATTTCAGGAGCGGACATCATATTTGGCTGACCAAGTGATTGAAAGAGAATGTATTTAGTATATAGATCTAAATAAAAAAAACAGCTATACAAAGAACGTCCCTTATTATTTTGTATGTGATTATATACAATTATTTGTTGTTGTTCTTATGTTCTTTAATTTTATGTGTAATTGTATACATTTTCTCCTGTGATGTTTTTTATTAACTTACAATTGTCTTTATTATATACATTCCAGTGAAATAATGGATTTCATGATTAAAAGAAAACTTTATAAAAGTTATAATATTTTATATATAAAGTTATATATTCCTTACAAAAGAAAATTTTAAAAAAAGAATTTGGTGCACCCTAGAACCGGTTTAAACCCCTAGTGGCCTACTTTGCCACTGACCGTTCCAAGGCGGTAGCCCTATTGTCAACCCTTTTGTGTTAGTGATGTCGCTTGCATTTAATATTACTTTTGCCTTCTTGTTTGTCTGTTTGCGTGTTTGTCCGATCTTTTTATATTTCTTTATATTTTCATAGTTTATATTTCACATGTGAAATACCGAAAATGGCGTAATGCCGCTGTTGACGCTGTATACATAGGTATAGGTTATTAGATTTGTATTGGGATCCTTTGCGTATTAATATTGCGCGCCTTTATGAGCGCAATATTTATGCGCAAAAGAACGAGTTAGAAAATAGAGGGAATAAAATAAGTTGTAACATTTAATTTTCACCAAAAGCATGTATTTAAAACAAACATTTTTGTATTTGAAACAAACATATTGTCATAACATAATAGGAATGTTCACAATGAAATCGACATTGTTTACATCACGTGACATATTTTCTTTGAAATGAACAGAAGAGTATACATTATACACCAAATATGACTTTACTACACGTAAATATGGGCGAATATTGACGTTTCCTGTTACATTGGAAGTAATTGGCGTTATTGACGTCATTGTTTTGGCGCATTATGTTTGTTCTGTATCGGTTTCAAGGTTATGAGTATATAATAAATATAATATTTGTTGGTTTGTCGTCAATATAGGATTTAGTTTCATCTCGAAGGGAGGAAACTCGCATATTTTCACTCGTTCCAAATCACTCGTGAAAATATGTTTTCTCACTTCTCGGTGAAAATAAATCCTATAGTCACTCCAAACAAAAAATATCCTCTATTTATTTTTGCTTTAATTGTCCTTTTCTCTTATATATACAAAGAAATATAAAAAGATCGGACAGGGAAAGTAGCATTCAAGGAGGACAGTCAACCACAAAACACAGAAACAAACACGCAAACAGACAAACAAGAAGGCAAAAGCAATAATAAATACAAACGACATCACAAACACAAAAGGGTTGACAATAGGGCTACCGCCTTGGAACGGTCAGTGGCATAGAAGGCCACTGGGGGTTTAAACCGGTTCTAGGGTGCACCAAACCTCACACTTACCCTACTGTCATCCCATTAAAACAGGACAGTGTAAATAAAGAAATCCCCGCCATGATCTAATCTCTAAACAACAAGGCAGCATCAATAGGCAATATAAGTAAAACAAATATCACACCCGATTACCGGCAGCCGTAGGCACAGTTCGGCAGCCGTAGGCACAGTTCCCGGTAAAAAAAAAATGTTTCAAAAGGATAAATACATCTAGTTTTATGACTTGTTAGCCTTAAACTATTAGAAAAGTGAATCGGCCATTTTAATTTGGAAGGAATGTTGTGTATGTCACCTGATTCCCGTGAAATTTGAACCTATATTATGCGAGTTACGGTAGGTTAAATGTTGAAATTAAGCTAAAAAATGTGATTGTAGAAAGTTATAGACCTGGTTCTCGGTAAATAGTCAAGTTTAAGAGATTTCAGACATACTGCCATAAAATATAATCTTTCCTGAATAAACAGTCCAAATTTTAGCCCACAGAACATTTTATTAAAACAACTGTGGGTTTTTAAACACGACCGGGTATTGAAAAATGGCAGGAGTACGACACAGTTCCATTATGTATTGGCAGGTAGCTAGTACAGTTCCGAAAAATGGCAGGCGTATGGTACAGTTCCAAAAACATCGGACGCTAAAGTCTTTTCTCCTTTGGTATAGTGGTGTAATTTCGAAAACACTAATGAATTACTGTATATATAATTATATACATCTTCGGTCCTTCCATAAACGTTTAAGAAAACCCACCAACCGTAGGGAAACGTGAATATAGGCTAGTTTGAACCTTCATTCCGACGGTACAGTACAGAGAAAGACACGTTTTAATAACAATCGTATGTTGTGCTGAGTTACGTCCCCTTTTTATAATTCACCATTTATAATAACAGGCGTTTGGTATTTAGATGTTTTGGAATAGATTGCTTAATTTTAATTATTGCATAGTTGAACACATCATCATATATATAGTAACAAAAACGGCCTGTTTTTCGTGTAATACAGGCATTGTCTCTGCGGTCATATTAGATAAGCGCGTGAAACGGCGGGCCAAAAATCCATATGAAGGGCCAAACAACCCATATGGCGGGCCGAAAATCCATATTAAATCTAGACTGCGTTACATACATTTAGCATTAAATTGTAGATATATTTTTAATAATCGACCACGAATCAGTCATATCGTGCATCGGCACGTGCATCCAACGACAACTGCGACGCTTGAAAATGGCAGCCAGAATGCTCGCTACCCTCTGAGTACACGCAGGAGATCGTTAGTAGCCGAACAAAGATAAGGACGGACATTAAATAATGAAATTGTGAAAAACAAGAACGACTCGGTCTAAATAAACCTACAATATGACGTGAAAAAAAATGTGTGACTTGCTCGGAGATGCTGAAAATTTTGCCGATTGTGTGATAGATTTAACCTATTAAATTATACAGTAGACCACATGTACATTTATATCAACTCGTTGTTTTTGATCGAAATGTCTTCAACAACCTATTAGATCTATAATATATACTGTTTAGGGACCAGTTTCCGTCCAAGCCCAGTTTCCGTCATTCTCATTTAAAAACTGTTTTTACAATGCAAATTGCTAGCGCGATGTTACTTATCGACAGTCGTTTAGCACAGACGATTGGAAACAAGAAACAACCAAAAGGTAAAGAAGCGGTACAAAAACGAAAGTGGCCCCCGACCAGTATACTGCCGTTCGGGTCTCAATTACATTTTAAATAAAAGACATGCAGGAAACAATACATACTGTACTGTACTGTACTGTAGTGTACTGTACAGTATGTGAAATAAAAAATAATCTCCTACCTTTTTATCCTTAAATTATATTTGCGAAACCAAATGCCATTTGAAATTTCCTTTCTTCTACAACAAGCTCAAACGTAAACACAAAGACTGACAAAGTCAATGACGTGGAATAAAACGTCACTGGCAAACACGACGTCACCATTATGATTATTTTGTTACAAAGATTACGTCAGAAACGTTTCTGTGTAATTTTAATTAAGTGGGGTGAATTGGTGTTTTGGAAACAAGGTACTGAATTGCCGACTTCAAATGGCACATCCTATTATATTAACGTCATACGTTTATTTTATTCTTGTAAATCAATGAATAAAAATGGATCTAAATAAAGAGTCATATTAAAAAAATATATACACAAGTAGATAAAAGGTATTTAAAATGACTTTGCGCAATTTAGATCTAATAATCTATCCAAAATAATAGTGTTTTGGTTACACATGTAATAAACAGGTCATTAACTGGGGTAGGTGTGCCTCTTTGTGACATTGGCCCTCGACAGCCATATGAGGCCCTCGAGCTAAAGCTCTTGGGCCTCATATGGCTATCTTGGGCCAATAAAGCTCGAGGGTCTCATATGGCTGTCGAGGGCCAATGTCACAAAGAGGCACACCTACCCCAGTTAATAACCTCTATTTATGGACCGGATATGACGTCACATTAAACAAAGAGTGGAATAGGCAAATGAGGTGTAATATTAGCATTTAAATGTTATACAATTACATA
Source organism: Cyrtodaria siliqua (assembly GCA_037043455.1). Classification (NCBI taxonomy): domain Eukaryota; kingdom Metazoa; phylum Mollusca; class Bivalvia; order Adapedonta; family Hiatellidae; genus Cyrtodaria; species Cyrtodaria siliqua. The sequence continues at coordinate 207,455 of JAWPHD010002852.1, read as the reverse complement.
ACAGCACTTATGATTGCTTCACAAAGGGCTGAGCTTGAAACTGAATGTCGGTATGCATTTGATGAGTCAGCTGTTGCATTTCCTTTCTCGCTAAACATATTACATCCGTGTTTATGTTCTTTGTTTTGTCTAGGCCGTTGGTTTCTGTATTATATATACACGTCATTTTTCCTTATATTGCCTAGTAATGCTGCCTTGTTTGTTAGAGATTATGGCGGGGATATCTTTATTTACACTGTCCCGTTTATTGGGATGGCAATAGGTTAAGAGGGGCGTTCCAATGGTTAGATGTAGGTTAAAAGTCGAACAAGAAACGTATAATTCACAGACCATAGTCAACCAAAAACTACCGGTCAGTGGTCGCTGGTGGTTTAAATCATCAGGTTCTAGGGTACATCAAACCTCAATCTTTCCCCATTGGCATTCCTATTAAACGGGTAGTTTAAATACAGAATTCCTCTATATCCTCTAAACAAACAAGGCAGCATTAAAAGGCAAAATAAGTAAAACACAAACATGTATATATGAATATAAAACGCCTTGAAAGTCACAAAACAAGTACTCTCTGCCTTTGCAGAATCCAGAGCAACAAAAGAATAAACCATTAACGGCACAAAATGAGCATATTGAAGATAAATATTTGACGTTACCCATACCTTTCTGGATTTAGGTAAACGTCGTCGTTGGGTCCACAGTCGGTCGGGTCATCATACAATCAAAGAGAAACGATAGTGGCAAACTATAAATAGGCCAAACATGCAGTGTGTTGGAAAATGATAGGCGCATAACATCTTTTGATATACTGTCTATTAACAAGTTGAATAAAGATTATACAAACGTGATCATGACCAAGGATCTTACAAAGTCTGTAAATGACGTCACCATAAAAGTGATAGTCCGTGTCGCAGAAGAGTTCATAAACTGGTGTTTTATTTTAAAAGAAGATCAGGAGTATTACAATACAATTTTGCAAAGGCTTTACGAATTTTATGTTTACGGTACTGTAAATCACAGTATGTGATCTCTGTTTACTTACCAGTAAGCACCACTATCGATGTTTATAACGCCGCTAACTTTAGACGACAACAAAACACGTTCCGAAAAACATACCGTTCTTCATTGATGTAATGAGAATTAACAAACTAGATTTTAAAATATTTAGTTTTAAAACAACTGCACATGCCAAAGAAGAACAAGATAAATGAACGATATATGACAAACAATAGCATGATTAGTGTGCATGCGTTTTCTTCAGGATTGGCTTACACATATTTAGTCCAATGTTCAGTATAGTATATGAATTTTATTCCAATATATCGCTAATATTAATAACTTTAATGATTAATAATGAACTATTAATAACTAACTGTGAACTTATTTCTTCCTTTTGCGACTGCGCAAGACCGAGTTTTTACCTTTGATCGGACTAACTTTCATATACATGTAAACAAAAACAGTCAATTTCTCCCAGAGGCCATTGCATTGACCTCAGTGAACGTCTAAGAAAGTAGCCTGCGATCACATGATAATTTGTCACATGACCATAGCTAAAATTTCAAAATGGCGAACACAACTTCATCACCGTGACACCACCAACTATCGGCTGCTGATTGACAGGTAAACAGTCGAAAGAAACACGACTCATTTTCTACATTTTGATATATATTTCAAATTAGTAATTTAATTTAATGTTAATAGCTATGTGATCCTGGAAAATGCTGGTATGCAAAATGCTGTACTGTACGTGTTGGTGGAATGTATTTTGAATGTTTTGACGGTGGAGTGATATGCCACAGTAGAAATCTTTATTATACCGCAATACAATTGTGAGCATAATTACTGTATAATGATATTTAAAATATTCAAGCCGAAAAATTGGTTTAAGCATTTCATATAAAGTTAAGTCAGAAAAATATTAGTGCAATCAAAAAATGTTTGCATTTCTATCGTTTTTCATCGTTTCATTGAGACGTTGACAGAGGTGTATGAAAGGAATGATAACTCTGGGTAGAGATTAAACATTCGGCCGATTTATAACTGTATGTACTATCGACTGGGAGGTGGTACATGGAGGTGATAATCGAAATGCCTAAGGTTTCCGATTTTCCACAAATGTGCATAAAATAACGACTAAAACAAATGGTATATTTCTTTGTGACATCATTCAATTAAATCACAAAACAACACCATCATTCTGTCCAAACTCCTTCTCAGAGTGAGTTCCACTTTGCGAGAAGAGGAGCAAACATAAAATCATGTAGTCCTTCCTGACCTAAACATCCTAAACACACAGATGACTGAAACATGTAGTAATTAAACAATAACAACATACAGTATTACTGGTTACTACTGGGATCAATTATAGGGTTATGACTTATAAGAAATCTTTCACTAGATGGTAGGGTGTGTGTGTGTGTGTATTTCAGGAGCGAGCGGGTGCAAGTTATATAGGATAAACAATATATCTACCACAGAGCGAGGAAATCCTTAGGAGTGTGGTTATTTTCAAAAGGAAATCGTTCATGATATGGTAGTTGTGTGGAATTTTCACGAGCAAGTAGATGCAAGTGATGATAAATAAACAATATGCCTACCATCGAGTGAAGGATTTCCTCATAATCAAATGCTGCGGTTAAATCTATTATGCATTACATTTTAAATCAGTTAACTGTTTGTTTCAACCAAAATGTTTCACTCTCACAGTGTTGGAACGTTCTCTGTAAAGGACGTTGACAATATTTATCTGCTGGGATTGATAATTGGGAAATCCTTCTTGAGATGGTAGGTGTGTGGTTCTTTTCACGACAGAATGATTGCGAATGAGTGCAAAACAACACACATGAAATTCCCTTATTATAAGGATTTGCCTATAACTCGTTTCACAAAACTAATAAACTGTGGCGCTGACTAATGACATCAGAGCCCACACAAATAGAAGGTTTTCCAGTGGGAGGCATGCCCCCAACCATTATAGTTTACAAGCACCTGTATTACTCACGGCACTAATCTCTAAACTTTAGCTACGCCCCGCTGCATTCCAAAGATGAATCTTATAAATGATAACGAGACACACTATGAACCTAAAAACTATTTTGACGGAAAAACGCCCACACGTAGGCAACTATTTTATAGAGGATTTCGGGGGGCATGCTATTGTTTTCTGTAATGCGACATGGTGGAATTTAGCGTGCACGTAAGGGACTTTTTTCGTATAAAATTTATGATTTTGTCTATGTGGCTCATACAATAATTTAACAAAAATGACTCGGATCTCCTGCGCCCTTCAAATAAGTTTCATTTTCCGGCGTTCATTTTTCATTTTTTCAAATCGTCACATGTGTATTCGCCTTTGTACGCTCCTTGCGGCATCACCAAACGCTCTTCAAACAGCTAGCTGGATAAGTGGCGCTTAAAAGTTAGAAATGTGCCAGTATTTGTACAGTAGTGCCTGTATGTGTACTGTACATGTATACATACGGTTCTCTATTAAAGCACGGAAGGGCATTTGTGAACAAGATCACGAGATAATTTGCCACCTGTGGTAGTGATACCGCTCCTCTTTGAGTATCGATACGCCCTCCACATTTAGAAGCTACCTCCCCCAACTGAGTGAAGATATTCCTCGATTGAGTATTGAATTGATAACCCCTCCCATTGAGTACTGATACCTCTCCCCATTTATTATTGATACCCACTTCCACCTTAAGTATCTATAATACCTCTCTATTGAGTATTGATACAAGTACCCCTCCACACTGAGTATTGAACTGATAACCCCTCCAGTGAGTACTGATACCTCTCCCCATTTAGTATTGATACCCACTTCCACCTTGAGTATCTATAATACCTCTCTATTGAGTATTGATACAAGTACCCCTCCACACTGAGTATTGAATTGATTACCCCTCCATTGAGTACTGATACCTCTCCCCATTTAGCATTTAGTATTGATACCCCCTCCACATTGAGTATCCAAGGGGTATCAATGCTCAATGAAGAGATTTTATAGGTATTCACTGTGAACTGTGTGGAGGTGGTATCAATACTTAATATGGAGGGCATCAATACTCAATAGCGTAGGGTATCAATACTCAATGGGGAGGAGTTATCAAAACTCACAGGGGAGAGAGTATCGATACACATCGATACTGGATGTGGATTTAGTATCAATATTCAATAGCGAGGGCGTATCAATACTCAACGGGGAGGGTGTATCAAAACTCGGTCCGGAGGGAGAATCAATACTTATTCGAGAGCGGGTATCCATATTTAGTGAGGAGGGTTTATTAATACTCAATCGGGAGGGGGTATCAATACTCAGTGAGGAGACCCAGCAGGCACACGACGTTGCTGAAACTTTAGACAAAAATACAACCCCGTGGAGATTAGACCCATGATGTGTAAAATGAGGCAGAATTAGCTAGAAATCTTATATCAACATGCATTTTTCTGGGATCTCTTCCTAAAATGCTGTAGATTTAGAACCTGGTAAAGGTAAATCAATGTATACTGTAAAATGTAGAAAAGCGAACTTGTTTTTTTTATCTACCTCCTTCATCTGTAGGGCAGGAGTATTCAAGGGAGATAATAGTGGTGTGAGTCCTATAGGTTGCAGAAAACTAAATACTTTCCCATAGACCTCCTGTTGCACCTGTCAGCTAATATCTCAAGAATTATACACCAGATTTTCTTTAAATTACCTTATTTCATAGATATTTCCATCACAAAGCCTTTGAAAGTGTGAAAAGGACAACCTTTTCAGCTCAACCTCTCTGCACATGTCTGTGTTTACAAACACTATGGAATCCGCACTGAATATTGACATGCAATTTCAATGGATGTTAAATTTTCAAAAACATTAAAAAATATTTTTTTATTTAATTTAATGATCCTAGCTGATGGGGATTATTTTACCTATAGTTTATCCTTCCTGAAAATGCATATTGAATATTTCAAAGTTATATCTGCTGACCTCTGTGAACTCTGTGAACTTTTACTTCTGTACTGAATCGTACACAACAAAAGGCGGGGCTTCAGCCAGGCTATATTTAGCTGTACGCAACCTATACGTCTGGTTAACGACGTCTACTTACAACACAAACAGAACGTTCATTCAACGTTGGTTTATCGACGTCTAATATACCTTTAATTACCCTACGTCTATGCAAAGTCGGTTTAATGACTTTGACTGACAGCACAAACACAACATCTATTCAACGTGGGTTGTTTTAACGTCTATTTAACAACGCCGATTGACAACACAAATACAATGTCTATTCAACGTTGTTATATCGACGTCGAATATACGTTGAAATTAGACGTTGTTTCAACGTCTGTTTAATTAAAGTCGGTTTAACGACGTCGATTGACAACACAAACACATCGTCAAGTCAACGTTGTTTTATCGACGTAGAATAAATATGGAACGCCAATGCTGCCTTCTGATGGTACTGGTCCGTATGTTCTGTGCATTTACCAAGTTGTTCTGTGTTAACTACATTTTGTCCTGTAGAAACATCATTTTGTTCCGTACATTTGTCATTATGTTATGTGCATTTACTAACTCGTTCTGTACTAACGACATTTTGTTGTGTGCATACATCATTTCGTTCTGTGCATTTGTCATTATGTTATGTACTAATGACATTTTGTTGTGTGCATACATCATTTCGTTCTGTGCATTTGTCATTATGTTATGTGCAGTTACTAACTCGTTCTGTACTAACGACATTTTGTTGTGTGCATACATCATTTCGTTCTGTGTATTTGTCATTATGTTATGTACTAACGACATTTTGTTGTGTGCATACATCATTTCGTTCTGTGCATTTGTCATTATGTTATGTGCAGTTACTAACTCGTTCTGTACTAACGACATTTTGTTGTGTGCATACATCATTTCCTTCTGTGCATTTGTCATTATGTTATGTACTAACGACATTTTGTTGTGTGCATACATCATTTCGTTCTGTGCATTTGTCATTATGTTATGTGCAGTTACTAATTCTTCTGTACTAACGACATTTTGTTGTGTGCATACATCATTTCGTTCTGTGTATTTGTCATTATGTTATGTACTAACGACATTTTGTTGTGTGCATACATCATTTCGTTCTGTGCATTTGTCATTATGTTATGTGCAGCTACTAACTCGTTCTGTACTAACGACATTTTGTTGTGTGCATACATCATTTCGTTCTGTGCATTTGTCATTATGTTATGTACTAACGACATTTTGTTGTGTGCATACATCATTTCGTTCTGTGCATTTGTCATTATGCTATGTGCAGTTACTAACTCGTTCTGTACTAACGACATTTTGTTGTGTGCATACATCATTTCGTTCTGTGCATTTGTCATTATTTTATGTACTAACGACATTTTGTTGTGTGCATACATCATTTCGTTCTGTGCATTTGTCATTATGTTATGTGCAGTTACTTACTCGTTCTGTACTAACGACATTTTGTTGTGTGCATACATCATTTCGTTCTGTGCATTTGTCATTATGTTATGTACATTAACTAAATCGTTTTGTACTAAAGACCGTTTGTCATGTGCGTACATCATTTATTTCTGTGTATTAGTCATTATGTTATGTGCATTTATCAGGTTGTTATGTACTTACAACAGTTTGTCCAGTGCGTACATCATTTCTTTCTGTGCATGTTTCACTTATGTTGTGTGCATTTATCAAGGTGTTATGTACTAACGACAGTTTGTCCTGTGCATACATCATATCGTTATGTACATACACCATTTCGTTCTGTGCATATGCCAATGTGTTATATGCATTTACCAATTCGTTTTGTACTAAGGACAGTTTGTCCTGTGCAGACATTATTTCGTTCTGTGCAGTTGGCATTATGTTATGCGCATTTTCCTTGTCATTCTGTGATCGGATAATTTTTAAGGGGCAATAACAGAGTTGACACCTACAATGGCTGACTCAGGATTTCTGTTTTTCAAGCAGAGGTTTTGCATATTGTACGCATATTTAAAAGGATTAAATGCTTTCTATTTGTTTGTTTTCTTGCAATGTATCATAAGCAACTATAAGCTTTGCTTGTTTTAGTTTTCTATGTTCAAGTTCCGGAATATGACGGAGGATTATGGTTCTCCAGCAGTCCAGGCAGAAACGTAGTGGGTGGGGTAAGGATAGTTTTACATTTTTAAACGGCCTTATGTTTAGCATGACAGTTCCAATGTGCTAGTTTCAAGAATTCAAGCAGTGACCTTTGGATGAATGTCAGGCCAGAGTTTTTTTGATATTTTGTTTCTCAGATTTTCTCCAAAATTGTGTCTGTAGCTCATACCCAACTTTCCGTCCAATCTCCCTAGTTAGATTTGTATTGAACCAATCAGATTAACAATCGATATACCATTTCTGCCCTAACACGTGTGTGTCTAATCGGAGATAGATTATTGCCTGATGCAGTTTTATGACCCCTCATAAATTCCTCTGGTCCAAGTCCAGATTCGTTTCCTTTTAAAGCTAAATTCATGCATTTTCAGCGTTTTACAGTGCAGCTTGGTAGACCTTTTTTGATTTTTTTTTTAGAGACAGCAGAAAAGAACATGCCAGTTTGAGTATTAATTGTCTTTCACATGCCTGTTAACATGTAGTTTACCTTGGAAAAAGAAAGTTGAATTCTCAATAAATGTACCATCGTTATAAGCATACCCTCTTAACATTAAATGCTAAATAAATAATAGTTCCTTGAATAAATCAGTATTCAAAGAGGATGAAAATATCGAAACACCATAATTGGTTTTATTGCACAAATAAATAACAGTTCTAAATTAATAGGTCTACTGATACACACAAAACAGTTCAGTAAATGGTCAATTCAATCTTAGATATATGAAATAAAAATCACTCAATTTGAGATTTTTGCTACACAGAATTTTAAGAAGTTGAGCAATTTTAATGTCACTTAATACATCATACTTGGTTTTATTGTTCTATTACACAAAAATAACATTTCCATAACCCTTAAAATACAGAACAACAAGAAAATGGATGACTTCCAATGCAGATCACAATCAGAACTGTGAATAAACAAGAAAATCACATTTAATCATTTAAATATACAAAACAGTTACATTTAAAACTATCAAATGAATGCTCGAAACTCGAAACTCGAAGAACAACAAAAAAAAAGGATCATTACTGCATTATCACAGGGTGCTATCAAAACACAGGCCAATACACAGCAGCTTGGAAATGGCATCACCAGTAAGGGCCATAAAAGGCAATAAACAAATCCAATACACGGGTCGATAGCCCCCGTAGCTGTCAGGAATTGAAAAATAAACTGTTGATTTTGTAACAAAATCTCAAAAAAGACCATTTTCTTCTCAATTTATAATAAAGAAAAAACACCACAAGAAAGATCTAACTTATGCGCATATGGCATCATTTGCACACGGTTGATATCTTGCTTAGTTCAGCTATAATGTTTCTCTTAACAAGGTGACTGTATGAGTTTTCCTTCTTTATTCTATATAACTAATAGTTGCATTATAAAACCCCAATTTAGACCAACTTGTTATCAAAATTTTCTGCTCAAACTTAAATTAAATTAATGAAGAAAGATGCTTTGCACAGCGACGAAATATTTATTGGTTTTTATAATATAAGCGCACAAATATTTATTTTAGAGCGTCCTTCTGCGGACAGGCGATGGGACGGAAAGTTGGATATGTGAGTGTAGGAGGGAAAAAATAAAAAATAAACCTGACCAAGTATAATAAGCTTGCCAATATTGACGGTTGGCATAATAAAAATTCAGAAAAGCATATTTTGAGAGTATTTTGTATGAATGTTGAACAGAGCATTATAATAATTAATATGCTTTGTTCCAATTTAATATTTTAAAAAAGAGAATATAAAACAGTTTTCCGGAAAAAAAAGTCAATCATTTTTTTCATTTGGCAAAATTTAGGGTAGGAAGAGTCCGAAAATCTAAAACCCAAAGAACTCTCATAAACTACCTTTCAGACGTCACGTGTAATGCTCCGCCCAGCGGTTCTCTTGTCGGCTTATATATTTTCAATGTTTACAGTGGAACTGTTTAATGTTTCAGAATCTGAGTTGAATGCAAGAGACTGGTAATAACTGCAACATTAATGTATTCACAAGTAGCGATCGTCTTTAAAGTGCTGTAAGCTCTTAAAGCTGAAATGGCTATAGAAATGGAAAACATTCTTAACAGATTGGGTCTTGGCTCAAATATTTCATTATTTGAACAAGAGAAGATTACTCCAGACATTTTGTGCAAGTTATCAGTGCATGAATTGAAATATTTGGGGATTAATTATAGCAGCGATATGATGCGGCTTCGAATTGAGTGCATGAAATATGGTCAAGGATACATTAATATTTCCAGGGATTAGAATGAGCCGAAATACGATATTCCTAAAGAGATACTTGTTACCTTAATAGAATCAGGATTTAAAATTTCAGAAATTTCGAAACTGCTCTCTGTATCTGAGAGAACAATTTACAGGAGGATGAACAAATTCAACATCACCTGTTATGATTTTACTGACATAGATGATTTAAACCTTGAGACAGAAGTGGGGCATGTGACAGCAGAGTTCCCAAGAGTAGGCGAAACAATGATTCGACAGATTCTTCATGAAAAGGGAATAAAGGTAACTGTTACAATACATGTTTCAATAGTATGATATATTGATATAATAATATAATGCAATTAAAACAACTTGGTGATACATGTAACTATTGTGACCTTTTTGTGGCTATTTGATGCAATGGCTGATCAGTGTTAATATGACACATCTGTGACAATAGTTCCTGTAAATTAAACTTGAGTACCCTTTCACATGATTTTTTTAAAAGCACGATGCAGTGATGTTAAGTCCATAGCTACAAGGTCAATGTCATAGCAAACGTTGCATGCTGTGTAGTGGATTGTATTTTGTGTATCAGTGATAACTTTTATGCAGAAGTTCAGTCAGTAGTTCAAAGGTCAAGATTACGACCATGGTAACTTATACTTTTCATATAAGTATATATAGCGGACCGTATTTTGTGTCTCAGCCTTAACCTGTACATTACTGAAGATACATTATGAAAGAATGAAACTTAACGCTTGTCAAGCAATATGAAATGTTTCAAACACAACATCCAGGTTCGTCGCTAAACTGTCAAGGGCAAGGTCAGGCCCTGTTTGGACAATTTTCATTAATGCCTTTTAGTCACAATTACTATCATGACTACGGTCGCCGTACGATTTTGGATAATCGTACGGCGTCCGTCGCTGAAGACATCATACGGGCACACTTACGATTTTGGCCCAATTTCATTTAGGACTACGGTAAGATAAGAAGAAAACAGCAGTCACAAATGCAAAATACAAATCGTACTGGCGCCATTGGCATTTGTGACTTAGGCATTAATGGCAGTTCTTGCAAAAACTAATATAAATCAGAAATTTTCTTTTTTCTGCAGGTTACAAGATCACGTTTGCGAGAAGTTTTGCACAAAACAGACCAGGTTGGTATCACAGAAAGGCTACGTCGTAAGCTGCATCGCAGAGTATACAACGTGTCAGCCCCAAACCATTTATGGCATTTGGATACCAACCATAAACTAATAAGGTGGCATTTTATCATTTGTGGTGGTATTGATGGATTCAGTAGGTTTATCGTGTATTTGAAATGTGAAAACAACAATAAAGCCGCAACCATTCTGCGGTGTTTTTCGGATGCTGTTGCCTCTTATGGAACACCATTGAGGGTACGCACAGACCAAGGAATGGAAAACATAAAAATTGCTGAATATATTATTCGTGCACGTGGGTTGAATAGGCGGAGTGTAATTGCAGGCAAGAGTACACACAACCAAAGAATAGAAAGGCTTTGGGGGGATGTGTATGCTTTGTTTCTATTACGACTTGTTCCACTTCATGGAAGATAATGGAATCCTTGATCCTTTGGATGAGACTCACATTTATGCACTTCATTTTGTCTTCAATGACCAAATTAATGAAAAGCTTCAACTATGGAAGATGGCGTGGGCAAGACATCGGTTGCGAACTGCACGCTCATCGCCACTGCGGCTCTTCACTGCGGGATCCATAAATTGCCCAGTTGACATGCCAGATGCCGATCTAGAAATGTATGGCGTGGAAGGAAATATAGAGTTAAATGCAGCTGAAATTAACGATACCAGACCGGCCCTGGGTGCACTTGACCTTCAAATAACCAATGATTGTAGGCAAGAATTAGACAGATATTGTCCACCAAACTGGAACTCAAATAATTATGGTATAGATATTTACTTAAAAGCAGTAGAAAAGCAGTAGAAATTATTCAGAGACAAATGTTGTAGATATTCTTGAAGAGAAATACATGTATCAGGATGATGGAATTAATACGGAATCCTGTTCGGGCCATATTAAACCTCGCCTCTCCAAGCCTCTCCAAGAGGCGACAAAGCGATAATTATCAATTATCGCGTTGTCGCATGTCTCAAAAACATAAATAGGTGCGAGATTTAACGATCCTCGCGAGGTTTTTGGGGCGATAATTGTCCTTTAAGTTGAACAAAAAGCTATAACGTCTGCAGACGCTATAGCTTTTTGGACGATTAAATGGGCGAAAACTATATCATTGTTTCTCAAGTAATAAAAATATGTGTCTAATTTTTTAATGTGTTGTGTACGATAATGCCAAATATTCATGTATTTTTTTACAATTTTCTTTTTTTCTGACAATTTGACCATTCTGGAGTACACTACCTTTAAAGGTACTGAACTCCAGAATTGTCAGAAAAAAAAAGAAAATTGTCAAAAATACATGAATGTTTGACATTATTGTATTAAGCACATTAAAAAATTAGACATGTATTTTTTTATTTACTTGAAAAGCAATGCAGTTCATAATTTTGTCCTTTTAATTGTCCTAAAAGCTATAGCCTCTTCAGACGACTAACACATTTTTGGACGACTAAAATGACAAAAGCTTTGTAATTATGAGTGTTTTTCAAGTAAATAAAAATGTGTTTAATTTGTTAATGGGTTTTATATGATAATGTCAAATATTCATGTATATTTGACTTTTTTTCTGACAATTGGACCATTATGGAGTTCAGTAACTTTAAACCGAGGATCAGCAATTTAGTACAAAAATAAAATTTGTTGAACTTACACTCACCTGAGTAAATTGCTATCACTGCTAAAAACTGCTATATAAAGTTAACTCTTGTTCAAAATAAAAAAAAAACAGTTTAGGAACAAGATAATCCTTTGAAGCTTTACCCTCTATTATGATTTAAAGCACAATAATGCACTGTTCAATAAAATAAAACAACATTTGTGTAGTAGCAATGGTTTCATTAATAGTAAAAATGTCACGCTTTTTCCTTACGCTTGGGACAATTTTGACGTCATTCGTGGCTGTAATTTTAAAAGTATTTCAGTTACGAAAGTAAAACTTTGCAACAGTGTTAAGGTCATATAAAAACATTTTCTAACACTACAAACATGACACAGTAGGCTGTAATATTTTATATATCTCAACAAAACCAAAAAGCTTCATTATTTTTGAAATCACCCAAATATTTTTAAAGCCTTAATTTATCAATATAAGTCAATGCAAAACTAATGACCCCAAGGGCGGGCCAATTTTGACCCCAGGGCCATAATGTGCACAAGTTAAGGCTTAGAGCTTTCATATTTGATATGTAGCATTGTCTGGTGAACCTCTAAGCGTTTTTTTCTTTTTTTGTCAGAAACTGAAAGCCTACAGCTCAGTATTTGGTATGTTATTAACTTTGTCAACTTTGTACATGATTTAGCAGTATATAGCAGTGTTAGCAATTTACTCAGGTGATCGACTTAGGGCCATTAGGGCCAATGGCCCTTTTGTTATTACATATATTCGCTATAAAAATTGTTGTTAGTAATATGTTCACGCAACAATCTATTAGGAACTCAATTAGCGCCAGACTGTAACATCATTTTGGTAATATCATGACGTCTTTTATACATTTTGTACAGACTGACAGACAACTTTGGCTAAAAGGATGGGAGGGAGACACCATTCTGGAGGAGACATAACTAGAACTTTGCCACAGACATGATGAATACTCCCTCACGCCGCTTTGTCACAGGAATGTTAGCTTTGTCAGATAAATCTTATGACCATTAGCAAGTCCTGATGGTTTGAGCTTAATACCTATGACAGTTTTTGAGTTATGTCCATATTACAAATAGTTTAACAATAAAATTATGATAGAACAGAGAAGGAGTTGTCATGACAAAAAAGTAAGTGCTGTATGAACAATCTGTTAAAGTTACAAAAAAATCCTAAACAAACTGTAGGAGGAGTTGCGTTGACTAAATGTTCATCACTATACAAGCAAGCATATGGAAGAAAAACTACTAAGATATATAACTCCTTAAGGAGATGAGTGACCCCTTATTCCTTTCTTTATGTACAACTACATACATGGCAACATGTGAAAGTTTCATCAAAACCGTAAAGAAACTGTAGGAGGAGTTTCGTTGACAAACTTTTCAGACGGACCGACCGACCGACAAGCCGACTCCAGTATACCCCCTTCCAAACTTTGTTTGCGGGGGTATAATTATGATTCACTCTACTTTTGTGTACCAGTTTCCAGTTAACATATATACCAACAAACAGCATAATCTACTCTGTAATGGGACAAATATTCTGTTAATGTGTCACCTAGTGCCTAAAATGTGTACATCTTTATTACTTTGCTACTCATATCCAAAGAAAGCATTTAAAAATGCCAAGTCAAAGAACTTGAATAGCTCTTCTGAAGGTGGTAATGGAAACTCATTTGTGGCCACAGGAAGGTTAAGTCTGTTTGAACATGTATTCGCAGATGGCAGGAAAGGCCCAGGTCCTCCAGGCACGAAATGTAAACTGGGCTGGATGGCGAACCCAAGCACCGGTTCCTCCTCAGCACCAGTCACAAACCTCAGCACATTGCTGAGGCTCACACCTTGCCGTCTTCCAGCTGAAATTATATTTTTTTCTAAATAATCATGCAAATAAAAAATATTAATAGTCTTCTGACCATAAAAATAGGGTCATATGGCCCTAAAACGCTCACCAGAGTTTCATGAAGATCAACTAGAGAAACTAGACGTAAACAAGCTTTTTCTTGGAATTGCCCCCATGACCTACTTTTTGACCCGAGGTGACCCACTTTCAAACTCATCCAAGATATCAATAAGATAAATGTTCTGAGCAAGTTTCATGAAGATTGGGCAAATATTGTGGCCTCCAGAGAGTGAACAAGGTAAATTTTGACGACGGACAAAAGGCGACCACAAAAGCTCATCATGAGCACTTTGTGCTCAGGTGAGCTAAAAATAAGAATTCAAAATTTCAATAGCAACTTGAATTTTTTAATGAAATTTGCCATATATATTTGTTTCAACTTAAGCAATGTGATCGCGAAAGCATATTTTACTGGGTTAAAGTTTTCAGATTTTATTGCAAAATAATGGTATTCACAGGATATTTCACATCAAAACTGAATTTTCTTAAAACAAGAGCGCCGCGGAGCGAACGCCAATGGTCGTCCCTTTTTAAGTCGAAAATGGGGCATAAGTCAAAAGTTATTAAAGCCAGAGTCATGGCCCTTTGCTAGACATATGTGTTTTGTCTCTGGCAATATATATATACCAAGTTAATTTCGAATATCTTGACTGGTTTTTGAACTATGGCCAATGTTAAAGTGTTTGCACAATGACGATGCTGACGCCAACGACGATGACGACGCCAAGGCTATGTATGACAATAGCACAACTTTTTTTCTTTAAAAAACAGACAAGCTAAAAATATTATTTTGTACATTTTTTTTCCTATGAATATAATGAAAACTAGAATTGTCACAGGAGTGACGAATTTACCCCCAGACTACGGCCTTGTCACAAAACTATGGCAATCATTAGAAGGAAATGGACACAAAGAGGACGCTTTTGTTAATGTTTAACTTTAAGGTGATGAAACAGAAACTGTATTTTGGGTGTTCTTACCAGCTGCTTCTCTGAGATACTTGTTAAATTGTTGATAGGCAGTGTTCTCCGCTGATCTGTGGTTAGACCCTTCAACACTGAAGTTTGGCTTCAATAGAGTTGACAGCATTCTGAATGTTAGTGGCACTGTTTGTGGAGTGAACAGGTGCACAAACACAGGAAGACGGCTAGCCAGCTGAAGTTAAGTCAGAAAAAAATACCTCACATTTTATGGCATACTTCTCGTTCATGGTCATAACAAACAATTGTGATTTTATAGTGACAATTTCTATTCGCAAATATTTTTGGTTTTAGTTGCTCGACTGCAATGTAACTTTCAGAACCTTTAACAGACATATTAAACTGCATGGATTCCAAATTGTGTGGTAATTAAATATAAATTTAGCACAAAGTTACACCAAGTAATCTTAGTGGCGGGTTAGAAGTGCCTCCAAGTGTAGACGGACCACAATAGCTAAAAGAATGCCATATAGAAGTCAGTTTGTTGCGTGTTTTGAATAATTGCATAAAATATTACACTCTTATGCCAACTTTATAACAAGAGCTGTCAGAGGAAAGCACGCTCGACTATTTGCCTCTTTGTCGATTAACAATGGCCACAATTCCGTCAGGAGTTATCTGCCTTGATTGTTTAATACCTCAAATGATAATGGTGAAGTTTCAAATCAATCATTTAAGTAGTTAGTGGGGTATATGCATGATAGTCACTTGCATGCAAAACCTTAACTAAAATTTCTAAGTCGAACAAGGGCCATAATTTGTAAAATATTCAAGCAAGAATTATGTACCTTAATTATTGCAGTATAATGGATCACTGGGAAGGCTTGTGTGAAGTTTCAATCCATTACATCAATCGGTTACTGAGATATGGCTTTGATTGTACTTGCACGCAAAACTTTAACCAGAATTTTCAAAGTACAAAAAGGGGCATAATTCTGCTAAAATGCTGGTCAGAGTTATGGGATTTGGCGTATGACCTTACATTATGACCCCGAATACATGTGTGAAGTTTCAAGTGGATACCTTAAGTGGTTACAGAGATATGAACTTGCACGCAAAACTTTAACCAGAATTTTCTAAGTACCAAAAGGGGCATAATTCTGCTAAAATGCTGGTCAGATTTTAGGGTTTGGCATATGACCTAACATTATGACCCCGAATACATGTGTGAAGTTTCAAGCGGATACCTTAAGTGGTTACAGAGATATGAACTTGTACGCAACACTTTAACCAAAGCATTACGCCGACGCCTGGGTGAGTAGAATAGCTCTCCTTATTCTTCGAATAGTCGAGCTAAAAATATGTTTGTTTGCAATTGCCGCCCTGTCCCGCTCCATAAGTTTTTTTTTGTAAAATAAAATCTGTTTTTTTATAGATTTCTTTGGTTCTTTAATAGTATTTATTGTCTAATATTATAAACTGATGATTTATGAACTTCCAATTTTAAAAAAAACTAGTCATGTGTCCATTAAAGGTTGGCCTTACCTGAAACAATCCCAAGGAATCTAATCCAGATCTCAGATCTTTTACAAACTGTCTTGGAGTATCACTATTAAATACTTCCTCTATCAAGTCTGCAGATAGTATTCTTGGCAGTTTACCATTCTGTAGAGTACTCAGTGCTGAAAAAGACAAGAGGGCCATGATGGCCCTGAATTACTCACCCAAGTTCAATGGTTGTTAATAAGCAAAAATGTTCAGCACTGTAAGCTGCATGCTTAGGCCTAACCAAAAAATGCGGCAATGCCACGAAACCAGGTTTTCAATATTTGACTGATACCGATTTGTGGTGTTTAAAATAATTGCACATGGTATATTAAGCTTCTTCATCAATCTCAAATACTGAACAAGAACGCCGCAGAGCGAACGCCAACGCTCGTCTTTTTTTAAGTAGAAAAAGGGGCAAAACTCAAAAATTATTAAAGCTAGAGTTATGGCCTTTTGCTATACATGTGTGTTTTATTTCTCGCAATATGTATACTTTCATTATTCTTCGAATAGTCAAGCTAAAAATTGGACAATGCAAAGTAAAGTTATTCACCAGACATTTGTTTCTATTTTTAGTAACAATAGCCTTGACTTTGACCCCATTGGCCCAGAAAGCCATCCTAACCTTTGTCTTGATATAAGCTAAAACACACTAAGATTTGTGACAATAGCTTAATGCAAACTTGAGGACCATAAGCCCAATTGTCTCAAGATACTGAATGGAAATGGTTTTCAATCAGGAGGTCAGTGCAACCTTGACCTTTGTCTTACTGATCTACACTGTACAGTATATGAAGCACATCACAGGAACAGTAGCAATAGGACACATGTGACTAGCATAGGCCACTTTGGCCCATAGTCAAAACTCAACAATTCTCCATATACATGCACCTTTGTCTGTTACTTAGTCAGCTCATACTGCCTTACCCATTATCTTTCCAATGACTTCATAATCGCCCGACCATTCCTTGACTGGACTGAAATACTCTTGTTGAATTTCTTGAAGAACTATGCACAATTTGTTTTTTCCCTCGACCCAGGGATACTCCACATGAAATTTAATTGAAATTGCCCCAGTGGTTTAGGAGGAGAAGATTGAACATTGTTGATGCACGACGGACGACGCACAACGGACGACGCGCGAAGGACACAGCCCGATCACAATAGCTCACCTTGAGCACATCGTGCTCAGGTGAGCTAAAAAGCAATATCTGTTACCATTCAAGAGTAAAGTGGACCTTAACATAAAACTTCTGGCATTTATAAGGTAAAGCAGTAAATTTTAATTACCTCTCCATAAAACTGTACTTCCAAGCAAATCCTTGGGTCATCAATAGTCCGTATTTCTTCCATACTGCTTCTGAAGCATTCGTATCTGTTCACTAATATAAAGTTTGTTGAGCCAACATGCATGCTGGTTTCATCGTCAATATCTAATTTTCTTCCTGTTACTTCTTTTTTCTGTTATAACCGTAAAATTTCAACAGGATTGCTGATATTATTTTTTTCACACAATTGTACAATTTCTTCTACTGCTTCAGGTATACTAAATGTCTCCTCAGGAATATCAACTCTTTCAGTGAAAACAGGTTCATTTCTGATAACCTGCTGATGCATATCTACTGTCTCAGAATGGAGATCTATCTCTCTGTCATCAATGCTTTCATCTACCAAATCTGTCAAATTCATAACAGTTTGAATAATAATGTTATCTTCTGTCTCCTCATTTGCATCCATCGGAATCACATATTCTATATCTGCCTCTGACTGCTCATCATTCACACTTTCAGCTTTACATTCTTCTAAATGACTTCGAAGGTCAACAACGGAAATATTCTTCAAAGAATTCTGACACATTTCTTGTATTTGATTTTTTGATTCCACAGTGTCAATTTCAACACGTAGGCTCTTCTGGATTGGTCTTACGTAAATGTTGCACTGGCTACCTATCAGGCTCTTTAATGTTTCCACGTCCCATTTTCCATCAATGACTTGTAACAAGCGACAATTGCTCATGGAACGTAGCAGCTCCATCCCACCCCCCACCCCCCCCCCCCCTCCCCCCGACAATCTTTTAGTTTTGGAAACTCTGTTGTTATCTTTTTTTACACCTGTGTTTCATCATCAAGAGATGAAAATTGTAAAATAAATTAAGCCCAGCCCACATTTTTTTAAAAGCATTTTTTCAGATGAAGTTGGAACGTTATGTTTGTTTTTGTCAGCTAGACAATATATCTTAGCAGTCCAGGTTCTAGTTCTTGTATTAGATGATCTTCTGTTCTGCCGACTACCTTGATCTACTTGGTCCAAATTAGGATCCCAACTCTGCCATTTGTAGGTGTAGCAGAGCCTGAAAAATAACATCAACAAGTCATTTGAGTCTTGCAGGCAATAAGTAAGGCCCCTACTAGTTGATAGTCATATCACTAGCTATAAGTTATGTTGCCATAGCAACTATACCAGCAATTGAGTAGATGTTGGACACTTTTGATATAAAAGACATATATCTTTGCACTTATTTCATTTATCTATCAGTAAACTTATGCTCAATGCCTACATGGGATACTAAAACATCTTTAAATTCGAAGCTAAATATTCCTTGTTATTATATTGAATAAGTAAGAATAAGTCAATTCCGATGATTTTTTATTCTTATCTCAAACACTGTTATACTTAATTACTGTATATACTTAATACTGTACATAAAATAAACCACACTGTCTTTGGCCTACCCCAAACTACCCCAAGCGATTAGTATGAATGATGTATGTAGAGAGGGATCAGTTGTAGTTGTACTTTAAGATTAATGTTCAACACTAGCATTATTTTACTCCTTGTAACAACAAAAAGTTAAAATAAAAGTTATTTCAATAATATTGATATGGTAAACATACATCCAGGCCATACTACGCTAAACTTTGGTCAAGGGCTCAGGGATCTCTCTCTGGTTTGGGGGAACAGTACCTGTACCCTCAGGCGGGGGAATTTTAGCTATCATGGTTAACGTTTGTGTAAAGTAATATAAAAATCCGCAAAATAAGGAGTTATGGACAAGATGTGAAAATCTTTGACATTTGACCTTTAAGTGTGACCTTGACATTTGAGCTGCAGACATGCTGTGCGTGACACACCATTTCATCATGGTAAACAACTGCGCCAAGTTATTTGAAAATTCCCTAATAAACAAGTGAGAAACGGTCTGGACAAGATACATTATACCCATTTTTGAGCTCTAAGTGTGACCTTTGAGCTACTGAAACGGGTCCTAGGCGTGGCAAACCATCTCATCACGGTGAACATGTGTGCCAAGTTATTTGAAAATCCCACAATAAACAACTGTGCAACAATCCGGACAAGATCTATTTCATCAATATTTGACCTTTGACCTCTAAGTGTAACCGTGACATTTAAGCTACGGCCACGGGTCTTGTGCGCGACACACCATCGCTTCATGGTGAAAACTTGTGCCAAGTCATTTAACAATCCCACAATAAATGACTGTGCAACAGTCCCGACAAGATCTATTTAACCAATATTTGACCTTTGACCTCTAAGTGTGACCTTGACATTTGAGCTAAGATCACGGGTCTTGTGGGCGACACACCATTTCATCATGGTGAACATTTGTGCCAAGTTATTTGAAAATCCTACAACAAACAACTGAGCAACAGTCCGGACATGATCTGCAAAGATTTGACCTTTGACCTGTAAGTGTGACCTTAACCTTTGAGCTACGACCACGATTCTTGTACGCGACACTCCGTCTCATCATGCTTAACATTTGTGCCAAGTTATTGGAAAATCCCCCGATATACGACAGAGCAATGGTCCGGACAAGCAAATCCGGACCAATATTTGACCTTTGACCTGTAAGTGTGACCTTGACCTTTAAGCTACGACCACGGTTTTTGTATGCGGCACTCCGTCTCATCATGCTTAACATTTGTGCCAAGTTATTTGAAAATCACTCAATATACAACAGAGCAACGGTCCGGACAAGCAAATCCGGACCAATAGTTACACCTTTGACCAGTAAGTGTGACCTTGACCTTTGAGCTACGACCATGGTTCTTTTACGCGGCACTCCGTCTCAGCATGTTTAACATTTGTGCCAAGTTATTTGAAAATCACCCAATATACGACAGAGCAACGGTCCGGACAAGCAAATCAGGACCAATATTTGACCTTTGACCTGAAAGTGTGACCTTGACCTTTGAGCTACGATCACGGTTCTTGTACGCGACACTCCGTCTTAGCATGCTTAACATTTGTGCCAAGTTATTTGAAAATCCCCTAATATACGACAGAGCAACGGTCCGGACAAGCAAATCCGGACCAATATTTGACATTTGACCTGAAAGTGGGACCTTGACCTTTGAGCTACGACCACCGTTCTTGTACGCGACACTCCGTCTCATCATGCTTAATATTTGTGCCAAGTTATTTGAAAATCACCCAATATACGACAGAGCAACGGTCCGGACAAGCAAATCCGGACCAATATTTACACCTTTGACCAGTAAGTGTGACCTTGACCTTTGAGCTACGACCACGGTTCTTGTATGCAACACTCCGTCTCAGCATGCTTAACATTAGTGCCAAGTTATTTGAAAATCCCCCAATATACGACAGAGCAACGGTCCGGACAAGCAAATTCGGACGGACTAGGACACTCACACAATCACTCACTCACTCACGCATAGACAACGAACCGCAAGCGGGCTCGACAAAAACCATTGTCTGTTCGTATTTTTCAATAAGAAAAAGTCGCGAAAGGAAATCTCCCGATAAATGCCCAAATCTCCCGGGTTGAGAAGTCAAAATCTCCCAGGGAGACCCTTCGGAAATATCACATGTAGATCTATGTGAAACCAATGTTTGACCATTTCATTCAATGTCAAGACGAACAATTTTATTATAAATGTAATCAATTAAAACTCACACAAGAAATCCGCGGATTTATGTGTCTCGCCTATCACCGCTTTGTCAATAATATTGAAATTCCTAACACAGCGCTAAACACAAAAGCTTGATGTCAATATTTCTAAGTTGAAAGGAAGGTAATTTTGTTAAAATGGATGTCAGAGTTATGGAACTTGGCCTGGAACATCGTCTAATGACCATAAAAGCATGTATGAAGTTTCAATTCAATAACCCTAGTAGTTTCTGAGGAAAAGACTTAACACGAAAACTTAACGTTGAAATTTCTAAGTAAAAAAGAGGGATAATTTTGTTAAAATGCATGTCGGAGTTATGAAACTTGGCCTGGAACAGCGCCTAATGACCACGAAGGCATGTGTGAAGTTCCAATTCAATAACCCTAGTAGTTTCTGAGGAGAAGACTTAACACGAACACTTAACGTTGAAATTTCTAAGTTAAAAAGGCGGATAATTTTATTAAAATGCACGTCAGAGTTATGGAACTTGGCCTGGAACAGCGCCTAATGACCACGAAGGTATGTGTGAAGTTTCAATTCAATAACCCTAGTAGTTTCTGAGAAAAAGACTTAACACGAACACTTAACGTTGACGCCACCGCCGGAAAACCTACGCCTTAGTCCGCCTTCAGCTCCTAAAGTTGCAGGCGAGACAAAAACACAATATTGAAGGTACAACCTCTTAGTAGTTGTTTGGGGATGTTTGGAGTCGTTATTGCGTGGTGGGCGGAGTTAACAGGCATTTCACGCGGATTGTTCTAAATATAGATATGATAAATAAACACATTGTGTCAATTGTTTTATGTCTGCGGACTATGCACATGTCATGTAATAGGTAAAAACCCAAACAAAACAAATGAATATGCATGTTGAACATCAAATAGACAATCATACTTCACAAATCGGACGTATATAAATTTATCATATTTTATCATGAGTTTTCCCTATCACTCTTGATCGCAAAGTTCTATCACACTGTTTGGACTGTGCAGTGTGGTGCTATAGTTGCTCTCGGGTTGACTCTTGACCTTTCGTTGGTGAGGATAGACTTCCAGTGAATTGTCGGAAATAGTCCAGTTACTGTCTGTTTTACAGTATTTCAGTTATATCACGGCAGTCAGTGCACCTATTCATATGCTCCTAGTAAACCTACACACAATATTCTATCCAATCGATCGACTGCTTTCTCACATAAACAATGTCCAGTGAACAATATGCAGTGGTGAGAGGCGGATGAAAAAAAACGTTGGAAAGATTAGAGGTCCACCAGATAAGAGGCGGTAACTAAGACTTTACCAAACAATAACTATATAATTCTTTACCAAATCCCCTTATCTGGAGCTCTGATTAAGAATGGGGTTTGTTCCCGCCATAATGATGACGAAATATATATATTTACAAATAAACTCCGCAACGGGGTTCTAAATAAGGAAAGCTCCGCCCATTGTATGGGATATGGGAACTGTCCCCATGGCCTACGTGACAAAAGTGGGGCAAACGGTAAATCAGTTATAGTTTATATTTTGAAAATTATACAACTTAACCCAGCGCTACGCTGCTCTTCGCTTGGGTTAAATTGCATAATTTTCAAAATATAAACTATAACTAATACATACCTGATGCTGATGGTGACACAGTTCCTGTCGCTGGCGTACTGTCAACACTGACTGTCCGATTTTGAACAGAATCAGCATTCTGCTGGGCGGCATGCTTGGCGATCTGTCGCAACCTTACACGATCACCAATGGTCTCCACTCCGATTCGAATCAATTCACGATCGGACATTTCTTTAATAATATTTAAATCAATTTTTTCGTCAATAAACCTCGGGAAGATGGCGCTAAGGCCAACAGCCGCGAGAGCGTCTTCCAGTGCCTTACGATTTTCCGCCATTTTTTTCGCACCGGTGTTACAATACCGTATGACTATCCTCCGGTGTTACCCCTTTCGTTGCCCAGTGTAATGTATCCGAACATAATAACGATGTTTGCACATAACGAAATGATGTATGCACAAGACAAAATGGCGTTAGAACGGAACAATTTAGTAAATGCACACAACGACTTATCAAATGTACATCACAACTTACAAAATGTACATAACGACTTACAAAATGCACATAACGACTTACCAAATGTAGATCACGACTTACGAAATGCACACAACAACTAACTAGGAAATGTACATAACGACTTAGGAATTGTAGAGCACAACTTATCAAATGTACAGAACGAGTTAGTAAATGCACATAACAGAATGACAAATGCACAGAACGAAATGATGTATGCACAAAACAAAATGTCGTTAGTACATAACATAATGACAA
Source organism: Cyrtodaria siliqua (assembly GCA_037043455.1). Lineage (NCBI taxonomy): Eukaryota > Metazoa > Mollusca > Bivalvia > Adapedonta > Hiatellidae > Cyrtodaria > Cyrtodaria siliqua. The sequence goes on along the minus strand of JAWPHD010002852.1, from coordinate 183,657 downwards.
ATGCACAGAACGAAATGATGTATGCACACAACAAAATGTCGTTAGTACAGAACGAGTTAATAACTGCACATAACATAATGACAAATGCACAGAACGAAATTATGTATGCACACAACAAAATGTCGTTAGTACATAACATAATGACAAATGCACAGAACGAAATGATGTATGCACACAACAAAATCTCGTTAGCACAGAACGAGTAAGTAAATGCACATAACATAATGACAAATGCACAGAACGAAATGATGTATGCACACAACAAAATGTCGTTAGTACAGAACGAGTTAGTAAATGCACATAACATAATGACAAATGTACAGAACAAAATGATGTTTCTACAGGACAAAATGTAGTTTACACAGAACAACTTGGTAAATGCACAGAACATACGGACCAGTACCATCAGAAGGCAGCATTGGCGTTCCAAAGCCTCGGCTGCCTTCTGTTGGCCTTTTGCATTTTGTGCAGTACGCTTTGTAAGTCGTTTTGTGCATTTTCTAAGTTGTTATGTGCATTTTCTAAGTTGTCTTGTGAATTTCGTAAGTCGTTATGTGCATTTCGTAAGTTGTCCTGTGCATTTTCTAAGTTGTTATGTGCATTTCGTAAGTTGTTATGTGCATTTAGTAAGTTGTTATGTGCATTTTATATGTTGTCATGTGTATTTTCTAAGTTGTCCTGTGCATTTTCTAAGTTGTTATGTGCATTTTGCTAGTCGTCTTGTGCATTTTCTAAGTTGTTATGTGCATTTTCTAAGTTGTGATTTTCGTAAGTTGTTATGTGCATTTTCTAAGTTGTCCGGTGCATTTCGTAAGTTGTTATGTGCATTTTGTAAGTTGTTATGTGCATTTTCTAAGTTGTCCTGTGCATTTCGTACGTTGTTATGTGCATTTTGTAAGTTGTTATGTGCATTTTCTAAGTTGTCCTGTGCATTTCTTAAGTTGTTATGTGCATTTTGTAAGTTGTTATGTGCATTTTCTAAGTTGTCCTGTGCATTTCGGAACTTGTTATGTGCATTTTCTAAGTTGTTATGTGCATTTTCTAAGTTGTCCTGTGCATTTCTTAACTTGTTATGTGCATTTTGTAAGTTGTTATGTGCATTTTCTAAGTTGTCCTGTGCATTTCTTAACTTGTTATGTGCATTTTGTAAGTTGTTATGTGCATTTTCTAAGTTGTCCTGTGCATTTCGTAACTTGTTATGTGCATTTTGTAAGTTGTTATATACATTTTCTATGTTGTCTTGTGCATTTCCTAAATTGTTATGTGCATTTCGTAAGTTGTGATGTGCATTGTTTCAGTTGTGATGTGCATTGTTTAAGTTGTTCTGTGCATTGTTTAAGTTGTCTTGTGCATTTTATAAGTTGTTATGTGCATTTTATAAGTTGTTATGTGCGTTTCGTAAGTTGTTATGTACATTTAGTAAGTTGTTATGTGCATTTCGTAGGTTGTTATGAACATATTATAAGTTGTCTTGTGCATTTTCTAAGTTGTTATGTGCATTTCGTAAGTTGTTATGTGCATTTTTTAAGTTTTCTTGTGCATTTTCTAAGTTGTTATTTGCGTTTCGTAAGTTGTTATGTACATTTAGTAAGTTGTTATGTGCATTTCGTAGGTTGTTATGTGCATATTCTTAGTTGTCTTGTGCATTTTCTAAGTTGTTATGTGCATTTCGTAAGTTGTTATGTGCATTTAGTAGGTTGTTATGTGCATATTCTAAGTTGTCTTGTGCATTTTCTAAGTTGTTATGTGCATTTCGTAAGTTGTTATATGCATTTCGTAAGTTGTCTTGTGCAAACTACAAGTCGTCGTTAAGTAGACTTTTTATCGGAATAGGTTTTGAAGGAAACACCGGTAGAAATGGCGGCTCCAGGAGCGAACGCTATGCTCTGCCAACTTTAACAAAATTGGGCTAGGTACATTATACAATAAATTCTTAGAACAGAAAATTGATTTCAAAATGTGTAAGGAGATTGTAAGACGTGGAGTTAATAAATCTTGGTCTGAAAACAATATATCGGGACACAGGTGGCAGTATCAGGAGGTGTGGTACAGGTGACCATGGGTACGGAAGATAAGGGGTGGGGCCGGGAGTCTAGGTTGGGGGTCGGAAGACAAGAGGACGGGGGTCGGGAGAGAAAGGCGCGTGAGGTTTTTAAAATAGAAAGTTTGTAAAAAGTAAAAAATAAAATGATGAAGAATTATCATAGTTTGAGAGTCGTTTTGGGTAAAACAGTCTATATCCTATCAAAATCCTTAATTGACCATTATCTTGTCTGCCGTACACGTTTTGTCTCCACTGGATTTCGCCCTTATTTATCAGTACTCTGAGAGAGAAGAGAGAAAAGAGTGGGTGGGGTGGGGGCGGGGGGGCGGAGAAGGGAGATAAGGGAGAGATAAGGGAGAAATGGGGGAGGGAGAAGGGAGAAGACGACCTCACGTAGCCCCCACCCATCAGTGTTGGGAACTAACAAATAATAATGATAATCAATTGAAAAATATATTTAAATAAAAGTAATATTAACGTGCTATTTGTTGAAAACAAACATATTTTAAGTTTTCCTGAAAAAAAGTCCCAGAGTATTTAAAATATGTTTGTTTTCAACAAATAACACGTGAAGTCCAGACTCTATTAAACCTATACCTTTAGAACGTCCTATTGGTTAACAGATGAAAGGGCTATAAACCTTAGGACTACACACAAAGACAAACAAATAATACGTTATTTTTTATTTATTTTTATTTATTTTTTTCAGACCAAGATTTATTAACTCCACGTCAGACAATCCCTTACACATTTTGAAATCAGTTTTATGTTCTAAGAATTTATTGTATAATGTACCTAGCCCAATTTCTTTTATCTAGGCAGAGCATAGCGTCCGCTCCTGGCGCCGCCATTTCTAACGGTGTTTCCTTCAAAACTTATTCCGATAAAAAGTCTACTTAACGACGACTTGTAGTTTGCACAAGACAACTTACGAAATGTACATAACAACTTATGAAATGCACATGACAACTTAGAAAATGCACATAGAGACTTAGAAAATGCACATAACAACTTAGAAAATGCACAAGACAACTTAGAATATGCACATAACAACCTACGAAATGCACATAACAACTTACGAAATGCACATAACAACTTAGAAAATGCACAAGACAACTTAGAATATGCACATAATAACCTACAAAATGCACATAACAACTTACTAAATGCACATAACAACTTACGAAACGCACAAGACAACTTAGAATATGCACATAACAACCTACGAAATGCACATAACAACTTACCAAATGTACATAACAACTTGGAAAATGCACATAACAACTTACGAAATGCACATAACAACTTAGAAAATGCACAAGACAACTTGGAAAATGCACATGACAACTTAGAAAATGCACAAGACAACTCAGAAAATGCACATGACAACCTAGAAAATGCACATAACGATTTACTAAATGCACATAACATCTTACTAAATGCACATAACAACTTACAAAATGCACAGGACAACTTAGGAAGCGTACTGCACAAAATGCAAAAGGCCAGCAGAAGGCAGTCGAGGCTTTCCATAAAAACAGCACTCCTTGACTTTGCATTTGCCCAATAATATACAAAGGCGATTGGCTACATGGGTCCTGCTCATGTCGCGTGATAATGCTATTTCTCGATTTGATCGAGCTGTTAATTTTACTGAAAACTGCAACGCCCTAAAACTTCTTGCACATGCGTAGATGGATAATGGCTCTGGTACAAAACATTTATAGCATATTTTTCTCGTATGCGATTTATACTGCACTTTCGGGCCTGCGGCCCTCGAGAAGCAGTATAAATCGCATTTACTCGAAAAATCATGTTATAAATATTACTTAACTGAAAAATGCGATAACCTGTTTAAAATTACCTATTAAATGTTTTAATTTTACAACTTAAGCCGAAATTAATGTTTTTATTTCATACCCCAGCCAAACCCGTTTTCGCTTGTAGGAGAACGTGTTGGATGAGGTATTAAAGTTAATACTCGGACCACGTAATGTGTGTGGTATACTGGAAGCAGTCTATCCATCTGTCTGTCTGTCTGCCTGTCTGTCTGTCTGTAGACACAGCCTTGTCCGATAACTGTTCCGCTATATAACTATTCAAGATGAATATAACCACACTGATCAAAATTTGTTTGTTTGGTGTTTAGCGTAATGTTGAGCATATTTAAGGCTACGTATGACGCTTGAATTTTTCTGTAGTCGAGAAAGACCACTCACTTATTCCTGAGTAGAACTAGTACTGTACACCTCCCACCATCCTAAAGAATCGACACTTTCTCAATTACATGTCGAGCTTCCAGTGGGATTCGAACCCGCAGCGGTGAGGTGAGAGGCGAGAAAAGGTTTACAACGCAACGTCGCTGTTGCAACCCTAAAGGTAACAACTGCACTAAAGGTAACACACTGCACTAAAGGTAATACTTTTAAAATTCTTTAAGTCCTTTTAAAGCAAAACTGTTTAAGCAATGCATCTTCACCGAAACTGGAGATGTTTATAAACCATCCAGAGTAGTCTCATTTCTGCGTTTACGTACGGCATACAAATTAAAATAGTATATGGGACTGGGAGTGTCTTGATAAATTAAGAATTTATTTTCATTTTTGCAGCGTTTATGCGGTTTGAAGCACTGGTCTTAAATGGCAAATGTCATGAATGAATTTGGCGAATTATTGTAAGTTTGTCATGCACTACTACCGTTTAAAACCGCATTACGCCTAAACAACGTGCGTCGTGGAACTTACCATTTACTATCCGCGTCTAAAACTGCATAAATGCTAAAAAAACAAAACAATTATTATATAAACTGTATTTGCCCGTCGCTATAGTACCAACAATAACGTGCCTTGGGAAAATAATAATGATAAAAAAGGCAAGAAAGACAACTACCGTCTGGTATTTTCAGACAGTGGAATAAACTCTTTCTATTGAGACACATTGGATGCGCGCGCATTAGCTTCGATTCTTTGAAAAGTGAAGTTTACTCGAAATCGGTGCAGTTGTTACCTTTAGGGTTGCAACAGTCGTTAACCACTTGGACACGGCGACGGGACCCCACACTCATAAAACTTTAATTCGTTTTTCCTTGATAAGTGGATGCACATATACATTTTTGGGGTCAAAGGGTTACCTGATAGTGAACAACCTTGACCGCGCTATAATCAATTTGTGTAGCCATATACATGCAACGTCACAGGTATACTGTCCATGGTGAGAGAATGAACTTTATACAGTATGGGGTCAATTGGTTTAAGGTTAAGGTTACAATGACCTGATAACACAATGACTCGTTTTTGACTACTTTCGAACTTTTAATCATACAGCAGTAGAACAAAAACTGCGATAAACAATCCAAATGGTGTGATTTTAGTATCACTACCAAAAGGCTTTTATAAAAAACTGCGCCAGCGTGTCAATGATGTTGATCTGCCGCCGGCAACATTCGTTATCCGACGACCAGACGAGTATTTGACTACTTTCGAACTTTCAATCATTCAGCAGTAGAACCAAAACTGTGATAAACGGTCTCAAATGGTGATATTTTAGTAGCAATACCAAAAGGCTTTAAAAAAACCGCTGCGCCAGCGTTTCTATGATATTGATCTTCCCGCCGCCAACACCCGAAACCCAACAAAAACGCCATTTCGAGTATATTTCAGTGCAAACTTCAGTAACACAGCAGTAGAACTAAAACGTTGATAAAAAAATTCAAATAGGTGATTCTAGTAGCACTACCAAAAGTCTTTAAAAAAACACTGCGCCAGCATGTCTATGATGTTGATATGCCCGCCGGCAACACTCGTTATCCGACAGAAAACGCATTTTCAAATGTGCCGTTATTCGACTCAGTACTACAGCAGTAGAACAAACACTGCCATAAACAATCTCAAATGGTGTGATTTTGGTAGCACTACCAAAAGGCTTTTATAAAAAAAACTGCACCAGCGTGTCTATGATGTTGATCTGCCCGCCGGCAACACTCGTTATCCGACGACCAGACGAGTTTTTTTACTACTTTCGAACTTTCAATCATACAGCAGAAGAACTAAAACTGTGATAAACGGTCTCAAATGGTGTTATTTTAGTAGCACTACCAAAAGGCTTTAAAAAAACGCTGCGCCAGCGTGTCTTTGATATTGATCTGCCCGCCGGCAACACCCGAAACCCGACAAAAACGCCATTTCGAGTCTATTTCAGTGCAAACTTCAGTAACACAGCAGTAGAACTAAAACGTTGATAATTTTTTTTAAATAGGTTGATTCTAGTAGCACTACCACAAGTCTTTAAAAAAAACACTGCGCCAGCATGTCTATGATGTTGATCTGCCCGCCGGCAAAACTCGTTATCCGACAGGAAACGCAATTTCAAATGTACCGTTATTCGACTTCAGTACTACAGCAGTAGAACAAAAACTGCAATAAACAATCTCAAATGGTGTGATTTTAGTACCACTACCAAAAGGCTTTTATAAAAAAATGCGCCAGCGTGTCTATGATGTTGATCTGCCCGCCGGCAACACTCGTTATCCGACGACCACATGTGTTTTTGACTACTTTCGAACTTTCAATCATACAGCAGTAGAACCAAAACTGTGATAAACGGTCTAAAATGGTGTGATTTTAGTAGCACTACCAAAAGGCTTTAAAAAAACGCTGCGCCAGCATGTCTATGATATTGATCTGCCCGCCGGCAACACCCGAAACACGACAAAAACGCCATTTCGAGTCTATTTCAGTGCAAATTTCAGTAACACAGCAGTAGAACTAAAACGTTGATAAAGAATTTCAAATAAGTTGATTCTAGTAGCACTACCAAAAGTCTTTAAAAAAACACTGCGCCAGCATGTCTATGATGTTGATCTGACCGCCGGCAACACTCGTTATCCGACATAAAAAGCACGTTCAAATGTACCGCTGTACAGATTTCAGTACTACAGCAGTAGAACAAAAACTGCGATAAACAATCTCAAATGGTGTGATATTAGTAGCACTACCAAAAGGCTTTATAAAAACTGCGCCAGCGTGTCTATGATGTTGATCTGCCCGCCGGCAACACTCGTTATCCGACGACCAGACGTGTTTTTGACTACTTTCGAACTTTCAATCATACATCAGTAGAACCAAAACTGTGATAAACGGTCTAAAATGCTGTGATTTTAGTAGCACTACCAAAAGGCTTTAAAAAAACGCTGCGCCAGCGTGTCTATGATATTGATCTACCCGCCGGCAACACCCGAAACCCGACAAAAACGCCATTTCGAGTATATTTCAGTGCAAACTTCAGTAACACAGCAGTAGAACTAAAACGTTGATAAACAAATTCAAATAGGTTGATTCTATTAGCACTACCAAAAGTCTTTAAAAAAACACTGCGCCAGCATGTCTGTGAGGTTGATCTGCCCGCCGGCAACACTCGTTATCCGACAGGAAACGCACGTTCAAATGTACCGTTATTCGACATTAGTACTACAGCAGTAGAACAAAAACTGCCATAAACAATCTCAAATGGTGTGATTTTAGTAGCACTACCAAAAGGCTTTTATAAAAAACTGCACCAGCGTGTCTATGATGTTGATCTGCCCGCCGGCAACACTCGTTATCCGACGACCACACGTGTTTTTGACTACTTTCCAACTTTCAATCATACAGCAGTAGAACCAAAACTGTGATAAACGGTCTATAATGGTGTGATTTTAGTAGCACTACCAAAGGCTTTAAACAAACGCTGCGCCAGCATGTCTATGATATTGATCTGCCCGCCGGCAACACCCGAAACACGACAAAAACGCCATTTCGAGTATAGTTCAGTGCAAACTTCAGTAACACAGCAGTAGAACTAAAACGTTGATAAAGAATTTCAAATAGGTTGATTCTAGTAGCACTACCAAAAGGCTTTAAAAAAAACACTAGGCCAGCATGTCTATGATGTTGATCTGCCCGCCGGCAACACTCGTTGTCCGACAGAAAACACGCGTCCAAATGTACCGCTGTACAGACTTCAGTACTATAGCAGTAGAACAAAAATTGCGATAAACAATCTGAAATGATGTGATTTTAGTAGCACTACCAAAAGGCTTTTAAAAAAACTGCGCCAGCGTGTCTATGATGTTGATCTGCCCGCCGGCAACACTCGTTATCCGACGACCAGACGTGTTTTTGACTACTTTCGAACTTTCAGTCATACAGCAGTAGAACCAAAACTGTGATAAATGGTCTCAGATGGTGTGATTTTAGTAGCACTACCAAAAGACTTTAAAAAATCGCTGCGCCAGCGTGTCTATGATATTGATCTGCCCGCCGGCAACACCCGAAACCTGACAAAAACGCCATTTCGAGTCTATTTCAGTGCAAACTTCAACAACACAGCAGTAGAACTAAAACGTTGATAAAGAATTTCAAATAGGTTGATTATAGTAGCACTACCAAAAGGCTTTAAAAAAACGCTGCGCCAGCATGTCTATGATATTGATCTGCCCGCCGGCAACACCCGAAACACGACAAAAACGCCATTTCGAGTCTATTTCAGTGCAAATTTCAGTAACACAGCAGTAGAACTAAAACGTTGATAAAGAATTTCAAATAAGTTGATTCTAGTAGCACTACCAAAAGTCTTTAAAAAAACACTGCGCCAGCATGTCTATGATGTTGATCTGACCGCCGGCAACACTCGTTATCCGACATAAAAAGCACGTTCAAATGTACCGCTGTACAGATTTCAGTACTACAGCAGTAGAACAAAAACTGCGATAAACAATCTCAAATGGTGTGATATTAGTAGCACTACCAAAAGGCTTTATAAAAACTGCGCCAGCGTGTCTATGATGTTGATCTGCCCGCCGGCAACACTCGTTATCCGACGACCAGACGTGTTTTTGACTACTTTCGAACTTTCAATCATACATCAGTAGAACCAAAACTGTGATAAACGGTCTAAAATGCTGTGATTTTAGTAGCACTACCAAAAGGCTTTAAAAAAACGCTGCGCCAGCGTGTCTATGATATTGATCTACCCGCCGGCAACACCCGAAACCCGACAAAAACGCCATTTCGAGTATATTTCAGTGCAAACTTCAGTAACACAGCAGTAGAACTAAAACGTTGATAAAAAAATTCAAATAGGTTGATTCTATTAGCACTACCAAAAGTCTTTAAAAAAACACTGCGCCAGCATGTCTGTGAGGTTGATCTGCCCGCCGGCAACACTCGTTATCCGACAGGAAACGCACGTTCAAATGTACCGTTATTCGACATTAGTACTACAGCAGTAGAACAAAAACTGCCATAAACAATCTCAAATGGTGTGATTTTAGTAGCACTACCAAAAGGCTTTTATAAAAAACTGCACCAGCGTGTCTATGATGTTGATCTGCCCGCCGGCAACACTCGTTATCCGACGACCACACGTGTTTTTGACTACTTTCCAACTTTCAATCATACAGCAGTAGAACCAAAACTGTGATAAACGGTCTATAATGGTGTGATTTTAGTAGCACTACCAAAGGCTTTAAACAAACGCTGCGCCAGCATGTCTATGATATTGATCTGCCCGCCGGCAACACCCGAAACACGACAAAAACGCCATTTCGAGTATAGTTCAGTGCAAACTTCAGTAACACAGCAGTAGAACTAAAACGTTGATAAAGAATTTCAAATAGGTTGATTCTAGTAGCACTACCAAAAGGCTTTAAAAAAAACACTAGGCCAGCATGTCTATGATGTTGATCTGCCCGCCGGCAACACTCGTTGTCCGACAGAAAACGCGCGTCCAAATGTACCGCTGTACAGACTTCAGTACTATAGAAGTAGAACAAAAATTGCGATAAACAATCTGAAATGATGTGATTTTAGTAGCACTACCAAAAGGCTTTTAAAAAAACTGCGCCAGCGTGTCTATGATGTTGATCTGCCCGCCGGCAACACTCGTTATCCGACGACCAGACGTGTTTTTGACTACTTTCGAACTTTCAGTCATACAGCAGTAGAACCAAAACTGTGATAAATGGTCTCAGATGGTGTGATTTTAGTAGCACTACCAAAAGACTTTAAAAAATCGCTGCGCCAGCGTGTCTATGATATTGATCTGCCCGCCGGCAACACCCGAAACCTGACAAAAACGCCATTTCGAGTCTATTTCAGTGCAAACTTCAACAACACAGCAGTAGAACTAAAACGTTGATAAAGAATTTCAAATAGGTTGATTATAGTAGCACTACCAAAAGGCTTTAAAAAAAACACTGCGCCAGCATGTCTATGATATTGATCTGCCCGCCGGCAACACTCGTTATCCGACAGGAAACGCACGTTCAAATGTATCGCTGTACAGACTTCAGTACTACAGCAGTAGAACTAAAACTGCGATAAACAATCTGAAATGGTGTGATTTTAGTAGCACTACCTAAATGCTTTAAAAAAAACTGCGCCAGCGTGTCTATGATGTTGATCTGCCCACCGGCAACACTTATTACCCGACGACCAGACGTGTTTTTGACTACTTTCGATTTTTCAATCATACAGCAGTAGAACCAAAACTGTGATAAACGGTCTCAAATGGTGTGATTTTAGTAGCACTACCAAAAGGCTTTAAAAAAACGCTGCGCCAGCGTGTCTATGATGTTGATCTGCCCGCCGGCAACACTCGAAACCCGACAAAAACGTCATTTCGAGTCTATTTCAGTGCAAACTTCAGTAACACAGCAGTAGAACTAAAACGTTGATAAAGAATTTCAAATAAGTGAATTTAGTAGGTCGGCCATCTTGCTTTAAAAAATCGCTGAGACCACGTATCTATGAGTTTGATTTTTTCGCCGGCAACACCCGTAATCGGACAGAAAACGCATGTTCAAATGTACCGCTGTACACAATTCAGTACTACAGCAGTAGAACAAAAACTGCGATAAACAATCTCAAGTCGGGTGATATTAGTAGGTTGACCATCTGGCTTTTAAAATCCGTGAGACCGCATGTCTATGAAGTGCGAAAGAGGTTGTCTATGATGGTTAGAAATGGAAAGTAGCAACAACAATAGATGTTGATGGTAGTGCTTTTACTGCTCTCCTGCATCAACTGCTAGAAGTATATACTTCTACTGCTACTGATACTACTTGTAGTATTTACTGCTACTGCTCCTACTGATAGCAGTAACTAAAAAGTCACATCATTAACGGTAGGGAAACAGATATAATATTATATACTTGATATTGGCGAAACGTTTGTGTTATAAAACATGATGGTTGAAAATTAAACTTATATTCTTGCGATGAGTACATCTATTGAGATGGTGCTCTACTACCTACTGCTACTGCTGGCAGTAGCTACTGCTACTGCTGCTACTGGTGGCAGTAGTTAGCAGTAGCAGTAGCAGTAGCAATAGCAGTAGCAAACATATGATGGTTACGAAAGGGGTTGTCTGTTAAACATGATGGTGGGAAAGTAGAAACAACATACTTGCGTAAAGAAAACATATATCGTCATAATTACGATGACTATTGACTCTACTGGTGCTACTGCAGGTAGTAGCTACTGCTACTGGTGCTACAGCTGGCAGTAGCTACTGCTACTGCTGGCAGTACTTAGCAGTAGCAGTAGCAATAGCAGTAGCAAACATATGATGGTAGCGAAAGGGGTTGTCTGTTAAACATGATTGTGGGAAAGTAGAAACAACACACTTGCGCAAAGAAAACATCATATATCGTCGTAATTAAGATGATAATGACTCTACTGCTGCTATAACCCTGCAATCATGAGTGTGAATTCAGGGACCAGTAGACTATACTGCCTACCGGGTACCAGTATACTTGGTCCTACCGAATATAATAAGGTATTAGGTTGACCTGAAAAATAAATTGGAAACCGGTTACAGAAGGAGGGTTGCTGGACTACTGCTGCTACTGCTGGCAGTAGCTACTGCTACTGCTGCTACTGCTGGCAGTAGCTACTTCTAGTGTTGCTACTGCTGCTACTGTTGGTACTGATGCTACTGCTGCTACTGCTGGCAGTAGTTAGCAGTAGCAGTAGCAGTAGCAATAGCAGTAACAAACATATGATAGTTGCGAAAGATGCGAAAGGAGCTGTCTGCTAAACATGATGGTGGGAAAGTAAAAACAACATACTTGCGCAAAGAAATATCAACGTAATGCGCAAAGAAAACACTTGCGATGAATATACCTACTGAGATGATGCTATACTGCTAGCAGTAACTACTGCTACTGCTGCTACTGCTGGCAGTAACTACTGCTACTGCTGCTACTGCTACTGCCAACTTCACGTTCATCATTACATATGAAGGTAAGTATACGAACAGAACAGATCATATATATTATTTAACTTGAACATACGTACATCGTCGTAGCGTCTCCGTGGCCGAATGTTTAACGACGTTGCGTTGTAAACCTTCCCCTCTCACCGCTGCGGGTTCGAATCCCATTGGGAGCTCGACTTTTAAGTGAGGAAGTGTCGATTCTTATGGATGGCGGGAGGTGTACAGTACTGGTTCTATCCAGGAAAAGTGGGTGGTCTGCCTCCATCACAAAAAAATCGACCGTCATATATTACCTTACATGTGTTGAAAATGACGTAAAACACCATACAAACAAAACGTGCATCGTCATTTCTACATACATACTCGTACATACAATTGACATAGTAATTGAAGTAAACATATAGTACTCCGTGTTTTATTATCAATTTTGATAAGATAAATAAACTGTATTTTCATAGGGCCTACCTGTAATTTGGTGTAAACTATTTTCTGTATTCTATCTATTGAAATGACGTCCCTAGCTAACTGTGACGTTTCAGTTTTGCGCGTGAAGATTTAATTAAGTATTAATGGTCAGCATCATACGAAAAAGAGCATATTGTTGCCACATCTATTAAGGTTAATAGCGATTTAATATCACGAAATTGTAGTGTTATTTAGCTCTTTATTAACTTAACAAAATGATATATACATTGCATTTGGTACTACTCTCAATTTTAGATGAGTCGTTAAGTTGGTTCCAAAAGGCGTTATTCGTCTGATGTCTTAGCTGAGGAGGTCTTTAGTGCAGAGCGGAGCTCTTACTTTGTGTGCAGCATCTAACGTGTACAATATACCGAAAACAACCCTCCATGATACCGTTAAGGGGAAGAATGCGAGCAATAGAAAAGGCGCGGGGACAGTACTGACAGAAAAGGAAGAGCGCAGGCTTGCTGATTGGGTGGTTTCTATGGCGCGCATTAACGAAGTTAAGGAGCCCGGGCTTATAAACGACCCATCACGGATCTATAATGCTGATGAGTCGGGGTTTCCGATGTGTCCTAAAAGTGGCAAGTGTTGGCTATGAGAGGGTCAAAGGTTGTATACAACGTTACATCAAGTAACAAATCACAAATCACCGTGTTGGCATGCATGAGTGCGACAGGTCACTTCATATCTCCAATGATTGTCTACCCAGGTCAACGATTTAGTCCAAACATCTTAGACGGATTCGAGGAAGCCGCAATAGGGAGGTCAGATAATGGATGGATGGATGCGGAGTTATTTTCCACTTGGCTCACGTTGGTTCTGATTCCAGATCTGAATTCAAGGGGTGTTACACGTCCGATATTGCTATTTTTGGACGGACACACCACTCATATAACGATTGAGGCTTCAGATATTTGCACGGAGAACAGTGTTCATATGTACTGCCTGCCTGCACACGCCTCTCATCTCATGCAACCAATGGATATTAGATTATTCAGTCCACTTAAGAACAATTGGTCACAAGCTGTTAGAGATTTTCAGATAGCAAATATTGCTGAAATTGTGTCAAAGAAAATTTTGCTAAAATATTCAAGGGTCCTTGGCAGAAATCGACAACTGTTGAAAACGCAATCATATCGTTCAAAAGTTCTGGACTTTTTCCTCTTGAAGAAAACGTTGTCCTCAGTACAAGTAAATTAGAACCATCCATTGTATTTGTTGCAGTAAAGTCAGCATCAATTAACGAACGTGGTGCTGCTACAGTATCGGTTGCGAACATCGAATTGAACAAGTCTACCTCTACAGAGCCGCCCATTATAACAGAAGCAGCGTCGACGGAGACCGGATTTGCTCAAAATGGTGACACAGTACCAGTTACTGCCATAACAGACACCAACCCGGTGATAGGACCGGGTGTAGCAACAACATCAGATGGACATACCAATGAAGTGGCGACCAACATAGCAACACATGGACCAGCAGTCGATGTAACTGGTGAAACATCGTCAATCCCAAATGATCAGCCAATACTATCTCCATTCAGTACATACCTGAAAGTTCCTTCAGTTGCATACGAAAGAAAATCAAATCCAATTAAACATCCAAAGGCAATTACAGGAAATGCATTCCGTAAAATGCAACAGGAAAAGCAAAAAGAAAAAGAAAGTGTTCTTGAAGAGAAGCTGAAAAGGCAGCTTGAGCGTGAAAAAATGAAAACACAACTTGAAGAAAACAAAATGAGAAAAAACGAAGAAGTGATGAAGAGACAACAAGAAAAGGAAAAGCTAAAAGAAGACAAAAGGATCCAACAACAGCTGCGCAATGAACATAAACTAAAGAACTGAAGTGATGTACAAGAGCTTAAAACGAAAAATAAAGGAAAGCGTGGGTCAGCTGCTAAAAAAAAGCGGAAAATGGTTGCAATCTCGGATGAGTCATCCGACGACGATGAAGCGTACTGCTTATACTGCATGGATCCCTTCTCAAACAGCGTGCCAGAGGAAGAAATGGATCAGTGTATTGTGTGCCGTGGTTGGGCTCATGATCAAGTGCACCAGACATTATGTCGTTTATATGTCCAAACTGCGACTCTGAGGACGACGGAGAGTTTTATCTCTGAGTGATTCTGCATAAACTGACTGAAAATAGTTATGTTGAGACAATGTGCTGTATGGAATTTAAAACATTGGTTGAATTTTGTTAATTAAGTATTAAAAAGTTCCTTTAATTCATAACTATTGAGTATTGTGTGTTGTTAACTAGTAAAATGTTTTAAATGTGATGATTTTTTTAAAAATACCGTTCTGTTCGGAATTACCCGACACTGTTCGGAATTACCCGAAACATGATGTTCGGCGCACCCGACGTGTTCGGAAGTTGCCGACGTCGATGTATGGGGAAAATACGTCTTTTTATAAGAAATGCTGTATATAACAAATTAATGATAATCTTATTTGAACAAGCGATAAATAATGTATTTATTGGAATATGTGCCTTCAAAATAAATTCGATATGGAAGGTAACATATCGAAAATACCTTAGCAAATATTACATGAGGATGAGAATACATAAGATCAAATAAAAAATAAAAATAATGCTTTACCTATATATTTTGCTAAATTTGTATTTATATTATTATCTTGCGTCTGAAGTAATTCTAAGAATTTAAACATACTTGGGATATTATAATAATATGTTTTAATATAAATTTTGCGGATTCCTGTATAACAAGTGCATTTCAAAATAAAGTGTTATTCGTCTTCCAAATCGCTGCTATTATAACATTGATAACATCTTTCATTTCTAGGTATTCTATTCTAGTGTATCGACCAGCTTATATTCTTAACGCTTGTTTTTATATTCAGTTTTTTGTTAAGTATAGCCTTAGATTACAAAATGGTAAAATCAATTTTACAGTTACAAGTATTATATAATTCAAATACAGTACGCTACTTGATTCTTTTTTCACAAATCCTTGTATGAAACAATCAAAACTCTGATATACGCTAATAAACTATTTAAGGTCAACCGAAGTCGGATCATTCCAGACATTTAAATTTGTGAAAAAAAAAGGTCCTATAGAAACCACAGCAATCAAACGCAATGACAACGTAGGTCCGCAATGCACCACAAAAACATATCCACTTCACATATTTTCTTTGTTTGATACCCATTTTTACAATCATTTAATGATGATACGTAAACATGTTTAAGTATTGTGTTATCTGTTTTCAGTATGTTATACCAATATTAAGTATTATTACATAACGTGTTATGAATAAAGGATATCTGCCTAATTCACTATAAACTCCTGATGTAAATGAGCTAGTTCTCACCTTTAAAATTTGCTTACAAAATCTCTCGATTAGCTTTTCTTTTGTATATCCCCAATTTTCCGAAGAATAATTCAAAATTGAGCCAACAAAAGTTAACTAAATGGCATAGTATTTTCGGTTTCAATCTTATTTTTTATAATTATTTAAGTGTACATTCAGTGCTTTCAGAGCTTTTCCAATCAAGTTTTCTTGGTTTAAGGGAAACTTCTCGGTATAATTAAAAACTGTTCCTAATTAATTGAAGTAATTTGCTACTTCTATGTTCTCCACCTTTAAATTCCAAGATCATTGTTCAATAGCCCGCCCCTTTTCTAAAACAATATCATTTAGTTTGGCAGTGTTTACCCCTAACCCCCGTTTGTTACACTAATTATAAAGTAGATTAATATTATGGTGCAATACTTCAGATGATTTACCTAGAAGGACCATATCATCTGCAAATAAGGGTAAAATAAGCACTATATCATCAATTTGTAAACTGTATTAATGTCATCAATGTCATCTTGTAAATATAATTCTATGTCCTCAATAAAAAGCGAAAATAATATTGGCGAATTTATCTTCTCTTGTCTCAACCCAATCGCATATTCAAAAACATCTGAATTCTGTTCACATTTTCTAACACATGATTTAACTTTTTCATACATATCTTTAAATATTCTTTACAATTCACCCTGCATTTCATCGTTGTAAAGTTTCATCCATAATACGTTTCTAGTATACGTATCAAAACGTTTCTTCAAACCAACACACCGTATAATCTGTTCTTATCATTAAGAAACCTTTTGCAGAGTATTTACACAAACAACGCATCAGTGGTCAACGCCCCTTCCTAAATCCAAATTGCGCATCAGATAAAACATGGTTATTATCCACAAATATTTACACTTTTCTTATTTGATACCCCTATAATTATAAAAATTATTAAGATCCCCTTTTTATGCAACAGAATAATTATAACTTCGGTCCATTTTTCTGTAAAATATAAGTATATATATATTTTGATATTATACTTTTTATAGGGAACATACAGTTAAATATATGTATACGCTTTCCATCAAAATGAATAAAGATAACACTCAAAATATAATAAAAATAAATGCCCAAATCGTTTGTTTAATATTGCATTGACCTTCTGTTTAGCTCTTAACCACGGACCCACGCTATGTTTCAACTACTGCTACACAATTTAAAAAAAATAGTTTTCCGGTTTGAAGCGATGCATTACAAATCGACTAACTATTTAAACCATAATCCCGTTTAAACATGTTATGCTTATAAATGCATTTATTCTGACCCCCAATTGTTTGAGCAACGTCCCAAATTTGGAAATATTACTTATGTCGGTTTCATTTATTTCGCCTTTGAAAGAAAACTGTAGACGTGTAGTTGAAGTGTTGTTCACATTCTTTGACAACCATAATCTGGCTTTGAAGTCGTAGATAACGATTATTTATGTTAACATTTCTTTCTTTTGACAAATGCGAAAACTCCATTGATCTCAATGGATGTTCGGTTTTGCAAATGCGAATTATATAACAGAGAAAGCAATTAATGTTTGGGTTTGACCACAAAGGGCATTAATTGGTAGATATAACTCGACTTTGATGTAGTAGACTTGAAAGCGTGTATAAAACACATATCGTAGCATTATTTTTCATTTTTCACAAAGAAAACTGTCACGGTATTGGCATTTTGCGCCCTTGCGTGCGTGCTAAAAGTGGCCTACAAGCAGAAACCAGCGCCTTGCAGACGCCCAATTGTGGAACCGAACCAAACTTTCAAATTATATATGTACTTTTCACTGGCCGTCAAATATTAAACAATCGCAAATGCCAATTAAGTTTAATTAATGTATTTGTGCTTTATAAGCGTTGAGAAATAAAACACGAAATGAAATATGAAATAGTGCTTCAGCATTTTTTAAGTTTGACGTTAAAGGGACACATGGCAATCTTGAGTTTTATTCAAACATTGTGTGTGTGTGTGTGTGTATTTCTAAGGATTATAGTCCCTCCACCTACGACAGGCGTCCTACCCGACGATGATAGGCACAATGTCTGGACTGTTATCTGTGTGTTGTTGTGTGATGTGATGATATGTCTACTTGAAGCAGCGAACTCAATGGTTTCTTTATAGTGCTGCCACACTGGAATACCACGCCGTAGTAGACATGAAACCCCCACCCACCCAGTCACATTATTCTGACACTGGTCAAACATTAAAATTTGCTCCTCAGTTTACTTATCCTGCGTCATTTTGACTTTAAAACTGCTTGCATATGATTAAATAAAAAATTGAGATTTCAGTTTTCTTCAATATTTCACCAAATTTTTAAACATATTTTTGATGCACTATTATAGAAAGTTAGTAATATGTAAAAACAATTTGTTTGAACTATGCTAACAATTACTATTAATGATTGAACAAATGCAAGTGAAGAGAAAAACTAACGGGACGCCGTGAGTTTTTAAAAAATCGAGATTGCCGTGTGTCCCTTTAAGGTAAAACTCGTTATTTTATTTACAATTTAATTTTTTTAATTGCAGATGAAAATGGTGCATTTTCTAGTTTTAAATGCAAGACACAATGTTTATAGTAAATATATTGAAATAAATATTCCATTACAAAAAAGAACGACATGTTTTTGATAGGTGTTTAACTCTTTCTCATGTAAAACCATTTAACCGGTTTTTTGGCAGATGTTTATGTTCATGTCATCTAACTGTGAATTAAATAATTCTCAAAACAATAATTTAATAGAAATCTTCCCTCAAAAATCATGTTTGTTCAAACGCTTTTAGTTGTGTTGGTTTCTTAATCCATATGTAAACATAAAGTTTCTGCACTGTATCTTCCGCATTATATTACATTCTCTAATGTATTAAAGGAGCTATCCCGCCAACAACAGCCACATTTTACAACATATGTACACCGTTTCTAAACCTACTGACGACGGGGTATATTATATTATATATAACTTACATATTACGATAATCTAAACGCTATAGACACAATATAAACGGCTTTAACCAGTAGGGCCAAACCCCAAAACTGAAGCATTGAATTAAGAGTTCATAATTCGTTTTACGCATATTCAATCACGGGTATTTCAGAACCCATGAAAAATAATACTAATCGGCATATACGCATTATTGTATGACCTGGCCTAATATTCATCAAACTTTTGAGCACAAAAACTCAGACTCGACTCAAAATCTCAATTTTTTTAAATAAAATAAAATTACTACATTTGCTTACAGAAACGAGTAATTTGAAAGGTAATTTAACAGAATATTTCTGAAAATCACACTTCTTACCCATACTTTTGCGATTATAGGGTTTGCAAAAAATGAGATTTTGAGTCTGAGTCTGATTCTTGTGCTCAAAAAATTGATGAATTTAGGCCCTGAATAGGGTTTTGATAAAATGTTTTTAGTGTAATTTTTTGTTTTTTTGGTGGGTTTGTTTCTTTAATAATTTCGTGTTCATGAAAAGTCAATATTAAATAATTTAACAGTGTCAAATGTGTAACACGTGTTTGTGAAGTAGAATACAGCTTAAGCCGATGCTAGGGGGCGTGAGAG
Organism: Cyrtodaria siliqua; assembly: GCA_037043455.1. Taxonomy (NCBI): domain Eukaryota; kingdom Metazoa; phylum Mollusca; class Bivalvia; order Adapedonta; family Hiatellidae; genus Cyrtodaria; species Cyrtodaria siliqua. The sequence continues at coordinate 163,966 of JAWPHD010002852.1, read as the reverse complement.
GTGTTGCAACGTATATTACTTCTCATGAACCGAGTCTGCTACTTTTATTCTTGTTTGTGTTTGTTGTTTCCAAGGGACCCCATTTTCAGTATTTATTGACATTCATACTAGCGTTTGTTTAGTGCTGTGTGACGGATGTAAAAAGTCGCCCGGACTACAAATCAGTAGTTTTATTACTTACTGGTCCTTTAGGATCATCAAGCCCACTCTTTGTTGTTTAAAGTAGAATACCACTTAAGCCGGTGCTTGTGGGATTGACATGTGATGCAAAGAATATCACTTCTCATAAACAGACTCAATACAACTGAGTCTGCTACTTTTCTCTCTTGTTTGTGTTTGCTACTTCCTTGGGGATCCCCTTTACAGTATTGATATTGACATGCACTGGGCAGAAGTATTACGCAACTCTAAGATTATTCGATGCCATACTATGAATCACCCATAGATTTCAGACTTTTCCAAAATCAAGTTCAATGTTATTAATTTTGAAAATAAATTACAAAACAAAATGTGATTACAATGCAATGGTTATCAATTACACAACCAAACCTTTACAGTTTCCAGTAATTTATCACCGCATCCGGTTTTTGCGTAAATCACGTGAATTGACAAGTCTGTCACGTAAGTCAATTACAGTGTTTATTTACGCTCCCTAAACTTTGTCAAGAAATCACATTTATCTTTAATCGATTTTAGAAATGTCCGGAGTACAATGTCATGATGTCAGTCTTACATATACATATTTTAAATGTATTAAATTGAATTAGTTTAATCGAGTGTAAACCCCTTAACAAGATCTTTGACATCGCATTCTGTCAAAAATAAACCGAAAATCATATATAAACAAAACAACTTATCTCCCACCCACTTTCAAATGTTGATAAGTATTCACACGGTGTAAGATACGAATAAATAACCGGCGATGATGTAAAGAAATTTGACAATTTGTCAAAATTGACTATTTATAAAATTTGAATGGCAAATCTTTATACAGTAGCGCGTACTAACATTGAGGATTCATTACCCGTTTGTCAATCACCACATTAAAGGAATTTTATTATTGACCGTTTGAAATGGGGGTTTTCTTTGATATTGACACATGCGGGGTTCGTGACACCCGTGGTATTACAAGCCACAGACATAATAACAAATAGATTGGACACTACGAAAATTATCTAAATTTCACGTTGCATAGTGCGAAAATTTCACAAAATATTTCCCAACTTTAAACCGGCATATCATGAAGAGTTTTATAGATACAAGTTTTATTCATGCCAAATCCCATCACAAATTTAATTTCTTTCCAATGATAGTAGTTTGTTTTCTCTTACATTTAGAGCAAAAAAAGAGTTTGATGGAAACTTTGACTACGTCAAAACCTTGAATTTTAAGAGAAAAGCAAAAAATGATGACATTTTTAACTTTAAACATCTTTTTATACAATTTCTTAATTTGAAAATAAACACAAACTATTATAATCCCATTTTGCTATTCACTATGGATCGTTTGAATGTATTCCCATCAAAATCAATGAATAATTGAGAGAGAAGATAGAAGAAAACGTTAAGGTGCCACGTGATATTTTGGTTACTTCATTTGTTAAGATAGAAGCTTCCTATCTGTTTATTAATATGTCTGTGTACAAGCAAAGTATCAGTAGAATGTCACGGGTGCTATCGTGCTGATTCCACGCCATAGTTATTTTTCCCACGGTAACCTTTATTTGTTAGACCAAAACAAAGACGTGTGTCATTCTACGCCAACGTTCAACATGGTAGACATTTACAGGAGACCGCGAGTAAACACGTAACTTTGACATAAATATTTGTAACCGTCTGACCCATACTGACGTCATTTCGAATTTTTCAAATTCATCACTGATATTCAGCAGGTGCCCTACTGATTTGTCAGGACTTCATCCGCGGTGCGGTAATTTGGTGTGCATATAATCCTAATACATTTAGGGATTCACGAACCTTTGGGGACCCTTTTAAAAATACACAGAAATATAAAAAACACATTTGAGGAAAGTTTAATGCTTTTGTCCGGCGTGTCTAGATTGGGTCCTAAAACCTGGGATTTGGTCCCTAGCTATATATATGCAAATCTCCTGACCAGACTACTTTTCCACCCATAGTTTTAAGTGCTAAACACGAGAGATGATCGATACTAGTATCGATCGAGGGCGAGAATGCCGTCTGACCATGTTTCAGAAACTGCCTGGTTTGTAAAATATGATAAACACTGGTAATAGCATAGAAATTAATGTGTTTTACTAGGAACATAGAATTCATGAAATAACCAATCCGGTCCATCTATATGACTTATTGCAAGTTTTTCAAAGATACTTTGCAATTCGTTTTTAACACAGCTTTACTTAAATTCAATACTATCATCATCTGAAGTAAAAATGGGATCGATTGTTGCGTGTCCATGTTTTAGCGTGTTTATATTATCAATAGATGTTTTAATACCAGATAATTATTTTAATGTTTAATACCAGATACTTATTTAAACATGTTTAGCAAGCTTTTGCATTTTAAAAACTATTTTTCTCCAGTTTGTTGTTTCACAATCTTATTAGCAGATTCTATATTTTCTATTGATATTTTTTTGTATTCAGACCATGACCTTATTAAACTGTGTGTGTTCATTTCATATCATCCTGCACTACTTGCATTTATTTAGCTTAATCATGAAAAATCTTCTTTTCTCATCACTATCGCAATCATTTTTAAACCATGGATTAGCTTTTCGACTATTAAACATTTTGAAGAAAAAAAATACCTAAGACCTTAACAATGTTTCTTAAACTCAGATTTCTCAAACGCAGATTTCGGAAAAAAAAAAACTAGTTGTACAAACGACATCTTCGATGTAAAAAATGGTACCACCACGGGCGTTCAACATTTGTAAGTGGAGATGTATACGTTTAACTCTATTTTGGCATTTTGCTCCCTAATACAAACCATAGTTATATGTAGATATATATAGGGAACTGTAAACAATATTTTCCCTAAAAACCATTGTACATAAGTTGACAGTTATATCTGAAATGATCTTTATATAAAAAAATCAAGTTATGTTACAAGTGAATGATCTCCATATTCTAGACTATAATATAGTTTGTTCAGATGAGAAAGTGCTGACTAGTGGTTTAACATAAACTTCTTCTCAAGCACCAATTTGACAGGGCTTTTTCAGACCTTAAGCTATGATCCACCTGAGCCTCACGTGTGTTTTTTCCCTCATTGATCAAGAGAATGCCATGCATGAGGCATGCATGAGGAGGCGTGTTGTAAATCGTCTGCCAACAATCCTCGGTAATCTTTAAAATATATATTAAAAACATAATTAAATATACAGATATTTAAAACATGCACGTCTGCCAAACCACTCTTGATGGCAGGTGTTTAGACGTCTTTGGTTTTAATTTTGGATGAATTAATCAAAAACGCATAAGGCCAAATAAAATTATACCTGTGTTTACTGTAACATTGCTGAAAAAAATAGAGTAGGTAGGTAGGCATTTTTTTTGGCGAAGTTACATTTAAGGTGGCGATGAGCTTTGATTAATGGGAAAATGTGGTATTTTAAAAACTATTATAGAGAAAAATATAAAATTGTGTTTGTTTTATTGTTTCCCAAAAGGCCTGGCAACAACTGGCTCTTTTCCCAATCACTTTTAATGATAGCAAAGGGGTAAAATAGTTTAATTTATTTTTCGCAAGTCCGGAAGAGGGTCAGTTCCAACAGCAGTACAATGAGCACATGAGTCGGCCGTGATCGCGTGAACATAATTATTTTTTCAAAAAAAAAAAATAGAAAATATAAAAAATATTTTTTTTTTTTCTTTTTTTTTTTTTTGCAATAAAAAAAGTTAGGGTCGGCGGCTAAATAATAGGGTCGGTCGGGTTAGGGGAAACAAACACTTTTTTCTTTTAAGCCTGAGAAGTAAATCCCAGGTCCTTCATACTATCAAACGCACTATAAGCATAGTCTTTGTGTTGGCACGTGATTATGACCACCCCACCCCCATAACCCAACCGTTACCGTTCTACCCATGGTTTGTTTTTATATTAACCGTTTTTATAGTTTTCATATAATCTAGAAATTTAACTATCAATGTGAATATATATTTGAAGAAAAGTCTTTTAGATGGAGTTTTTTCTGTGTAAAAGAATGAGTTCAGGGATGATGTAGATCTGCATTGAGACGGCTCATTTTTATTTTTGTTTATTTTCCTGCATTTATCTTTTCGCATACTGTAGTACTATGCGTTAAGTTCGTGTGTTCCACATACATGTATATATTATTAGCTATGTGTGATGTTGTACTTAGAGACAAGCCTTTAATAAATATGTGTAGGCAGCTACTATGAACGCGTTGCTTGATGCATACGAATCTTTATGTGAGGAAGCTTGCGAACGTCGGTGATTCTACCCAGGTGCCTGCCCGTGCCCGGAGGGTCACTTGGGGTCTTCTTCCACCAATGGAAGCTGGAAAAGTTGTCATATGACCTCAGCTGTTGGTGCGACTATAAAATCCAATTCAATTCAATTGATTCTAACGGTCACGTTGTTACACTAGGAATTTCAAATATTATTAAAATGTCTTATTAAAAATGGCATAATCGAATAACGTGTTATTACCTAAAATTAGAAATGCAATGACGTCGTCTGAATCTAAAAATAGCAACAAGGTTCGGTAAAGTCAAGAAGCCACTATATTTCAGGACATTTGATGACATATTGTTCAATATCCCATAATGCCTGTAATAATGATTGCCTCTTATCAGACTGTAAAAACGAGCACTCACAATAAGTATATCTGGGGTTCGGTGTGACAATGGATTAGTGAGGATTATTGAATGACAGGACAAATACCAGTCGCAAGATAGGAAATCTAATAGGATTGGTGCACTGCAATCATTGTGTATGACAGTTCATTAATGAAATTAAAGGGACACACGACAATCTTGGTCATTTAATAATTTGCATAATTTGCATATTTGAAAATCATTATACCTACGTATTTGTATAGTTCAAAGCAAATTGCTGTTGCATTTTACTATTTGTTTATGACATGCCACCAATAGTATATTTACCAATAGTATATTTAAACCTTAACTTGTATGACATTTTATTTAATAATATGGAAGTAGGTTTAACGCAATCTTGATTTTTTAAAAACTCGCGGCGTCCGGTTAGTTTTTCTACATAAATTGCATTTGTTCAAACATTAATTATAAACGTAGTATAAAGCAAGTAAAAATTATCTTGGATTATTAAATAGATGTGCTAATAAAACGTCAAGATTCCCGTGTGTCCCTTTAGACATATAATCGAGGCGAAGTTTGTGCACCCTGAAAATATGTTAGTTTACGAAAATATACAACCGCCTAAAATTTAAATTTGGTTAATATATAATTTATATGTTTGCCTGCTTGTATATGTTGGGTGGAGGACCGTTTAAAATGGCACACTCCAGATTGTTTTAAAAGTGAAGCGTCCCGTTGTCAATACCAAGGAGAGGAACTGCATATGATTGTTTTCTTTCGTTCCAATCCTGTAACTTTAAACTTCCTATAAGCGAATGTTAAACCAAATTTAATCAACTGGAGAATCCATCAATATTTGGCACATTTAAGTATGTCTTGTGTCCTATCCAACACATATCATACATTTAACAATTGTTTGCTACTCTTCAACACTTTATTGGAGTCTCCGTCCAGGTCCAATCATATGAATACATACAAATATCAAGAACGCTTGAAGTGCATAGGGTTATATTAGACATTATAAATACCTACTTAAAACCAGGAAAATCTTAATTAATTATCTCCGATAAATCCAAATTATATATACATTAAAACACGTAATCTGTATTAAAACCCGGAAATGCTTTAATAAAGAAAGAAGAAAGAGAACGAAAGAATATATCAGAAAGCATGTTTACACAACACAAATAAAACAAGTAAACGTAGACAGCAATTAATCCGTTATTTTCTAAGTAATCTTTAATGTTGTTTTCTTTCGAAACTTAATGGGTGTATCACTTTCTTTTTTACTTTGTTTTAGCAAAAGTCGGGTTATGATCTAGCAATTGGTTGTTTTAACAGGAAGTCAAGAATACAAGTATGTTTTGTGGACACAACATTGAACATTGATCATGTTGATGGCTGTTAAATAAGTTATATGTATAACCATTTGCGTGCTCGTATGTACTTCAGTGCATATAATGCGCGCGCTCGTTTGTGCGTGCGTTTGTGCGTGTGTGCGCGCTTTTGTGTGGGTGCGCGCGTGCGTTTGTGCGTGTTTGTTTTGGTGTGTTGGAGTGTGTTGGTGTGTGCGTTCGCATTGTAGTTTGTAGCACATTGTAACGTACAAAAATACAAGATACAAACATTTTATTCAAAGTTGGTATGGCATATAAACACAAACATTGGCGTATAGCACATTGCAGCGTGTAACTCTATTGTTTGGGGCGCTTGTTTCAGCCAAAGGTTTTTTTGGACTTTTAATATAAAATTAATCTACTACCTATATAAGTTATATATCAGTGGAACAGACATTTTTAGTGGTAAATAAAAATACCTTACTTTTCAAAATCGGTTGAGAAATAAAAAATTGATGAGCGAAAGTTGATTTTGATGGGTCATTTTCAATGCAAAATTCTGCTGCATGAAAAATTCGAAAAATATATTTCTTTAGATATTTTATTCAAAAATAGATTTAAATTGTTGGATATTAGTACATTAAGACACCCTGAAAGTGTTATAACAAAATATCAAGTTTTACTGAAGTTATTTGACATTTTGTAATTTTCTGCTGTCCCACCAACAAGGAATTTACATAGGAAAAGCCCCATCAAAAAATCATTTTGGCTGTAAAATATTTATTTCTCAACTGATTTTCAAAAGTAAAGTAGTTTTATTTACCACTAAAAATGCCAGTTCTAATGCACGTATTATTTAAATTGCTCGAGTTACTGCAGAAAAATCTTTGGCTGAAACAAGCGCCCCAAACAATAGTGTTTAGCACATCGTAAGCATGTAGCGCATTTTTACCCTAGCTTTTATTCCACAAAAATCCTTTGAAAACACAATTGGTAACAATGTGTGTAAGTGCGTTTTAGTCTACATTATCTTGTATTGATATTGATATTTTAATTTAAAAATTTAGGCCAGCGTTTTTAAAAGCTCTTTTTGTGTTGGTATGATCAATCATTAATTTCTTCAATTCAATTCAATTCAAATTCTTTCGTTGCGCGATACATTTAATTCGTGTTTTGACAAAAATAGAAGAGACGAAATCAAAAGTTGACGCATTACATTAACACGTTTCATACGTAGTTCCAAGCCCCTTTTCATAACGGAAGTAAATTGCATTTCAGCGTTGGTAATAAACTTATCAAATGTGTATATATTTAAAACAACAATTACTGTATAAGAACGACGGGATGTATTGATATGACGTCAAAGTCGGCAGCACATCCTCGTTCAGGGGTGATTTTGGGATTGATCATTTCTTTTCCCTGAAACAAACAGTGGCCATTCAATGGTCTATGTGTCAGAATGAATGAAAGGTGTTTTATGGCACGTCGTCACATAAATAGGTCATATTGTGCGCAAAAACTGATGAAAGATGAAGAAATGAAGTATTAATTAAAAAATAATGTAAATATATAAAGATAAAACTATTACTTCTTACACATATATGCTGCCCCCACCCCCTGCCTATCCCCTCGCCCCGAGTAATATAAACTATTATGTAAATCAACAAATGCCCGAAAACGGGTATATAAAGAAGTAAATATATACAAAAAACATATTATAATGATTTATATAGAGTATGACGTCCTTCAGGAAATCTAAAACAATACTAAAATCTATAGTATTAAATAACTCGGTCATAGTATTAACACTGTAGTACCTTTGACGCATAGGATCAAAGTCTACACATTCCAACAAGATGTGTTTGACCGTTAACGGTGTCAGGCATTGTAATCTAATAATTATATGTATGGTTTTAAAACAAGGATCGCCTAATTCAAGCGAAAGCAAAATCTAGAAATGAATAGTCCGATAAAAAATAATTAAGATAATACTTAGCTAATAGTTATCTAAAACATATAGCATAGCAAATCTCAGTCGAGAAAGGGTCATAACTCTGCAAAAAAAACGTTAGATGATCAAATTCCTATTACCTGGTGCACATATGGGCATAATGTTGAACACTTGTACACAGTTTGGAAGCAATCCGTAAAACGCTGTAGGAGGAGTTTAGGCGAAAAGAAAAGTATGACGGACAAACGAAAAGACATAGACAAAATTCAAAAATAATACAAAATGACTTTGTTAAATGTAAATTGAAGCAAATCAAACTATTGATATGTATCGGAACAGCGACAGTCTGTCTGTATTGCAGAGACTGTACTGCAATATGGCGATACTATGTATGTCAGGCAATATAAGGACATTGATCTGTAATTCAAAATAGCGACATTGTATACGTATTGCAACATAATGGCAAGTTGTCTGTCCTGCAACATAACAACAATTTATATGTATTGCAATATGATCAAGTTGTCTGTCCTGCAACATAACGGCAATTTATATGTATTGCAATATGATCAAGTATTTGGCTGTACTGCAGCATAACGGCAATTTATATGTATTGTAATATGATCAAGTTGGGTGTACTGCAACATTACGGCAAATTATACGTATTGCAGTATGATCAAGTTGGCTGTCCTGCAGCATAACGGCAATTTATATGTATTGCAGTATGATCAAGTCGGCTGTCCTGCAGCATAACGGCAATTTATATGTATTGCAGTATGATCAAGTTGGCTGTCCTGCAGCATAACGGCAATTTATATGTATTGCAGTATGATCAAGTCGGCTGTCCTGCAGCATAACGGCAATGTATATGTATTGCAGTATGATCAAGTTGGCTGTCCTGCAGCATAACGGCAATTTATATGTATTGCAGTATGATCAAGTTGGCTGTCCTGCAGCATAACGGCAATTTATATGTATTGCAGTATGATCAAGTTGGCTGTCCTGCAGCATAACGGCAATTTATATGTATTGCAGTATGATCAAGTCGGCTGTCCTGCAGCATAACGGCAATGTATATGTATTGCAGTATGATCAAGTTGGCTGTCCTGCAGCATAACGGCAATTTATATGTATTGCAGTATGATCAAGTTGGTTGTCCTGCAGCATAACAGCAATTTATATGTATTGTAATATGATCAAGTTGGGTGTACTGCAACATTACGGCAATTTATATGTCTGGTAGTATGATCAAGTTGGCTGTCCTGCAGCATAACGGCAATTTATATGTATTGCAGTATGATCAAGTTGGCTGTCCTGCAGCATAACAACAATTTATATGTATTTCAATAGGATCAAGTTGGCTGTCCTGCAGCATAACAGCAATTTATATGTATTTCAATAGGATCAAGTTGGCTGTCCTGCAGCATAACGGCAATTTATATGTATTGCAGTATGATCAAGTTGGTTGTCCTGCAGCATAACGGCAATTTATTTGTATTGTAATATGATCAAGTTGGGTGTACTGCAACATTACGGCAATTTATATGTATTGTAGTATGATCAAGTTGGCTGTCCTGCAGCATAACGGCAATTTATATGTATTGCAGTATGATCAAGTTGGCTGTCCTGCAGCATAACAACAATTTATATGTATTTCAATAGGATCAAGTTGGCTGTCCTGCAGCATAACAGCAATTTATATGTATTTCAATAGGATCAAGTTGGCTGTCCTGCAGCATAACGGCAATTTATATGTATTGCAGTATGATCAAGTTGGTTGTCCTGCAGCATAACGGCAATTTATATGTATTGTAATATGATCAAGTTGGGTGTACTGCAACATTACGGCAATTTATATGTATTGTAGTATGATCAAGTTGGCTGTCCTGCAGCATAACAGCAATTTATATGTATTTCAATAGGATCAAGTTGGCTGTCCTGCAGCATAACGGCAATTTATATGTATTTCAATAGGATCAAGTTGGCTGTCCTGCAGCATAACGGCAATTTATATGTATTTCAATAGGATCAAGTTGGCTGTCCTGCAGCATAACGGCAATTTATATGTATTTCAATAGGATCAAGTTGGCTGTCCTGCAACATAACAACACTTTATATGTATTTCAACAGAATCAAGTTGGCAGAACTGCAGCATAACAACAATTTATATGTATTTCAATAGGATCAAGTTGGCTGTCCTGCAGCATAACAACAATTTATATGTATTGTAATATGATCAAGTGGGCTCTACTGCAACATTACGCCAATTTATATGTATTGCAATAGGATCAAGTTGGCTGTCCTGCAGCATAACAACAATTTATATGTATTTCAATAGGATCAAGTTGGCTGTCCTGCAGCATAACAACAATTTATATGTATTTCAATAGGATCAAGTTGGCTGTCCTGCAGCATAACAACAATTTATATGTATTTCAATAGGATCAAGTTGGCCGTACTGCAGCATTACAACAATTTATATGTATTGCAATAGGATCAAGTTGGCCGTACTGCAGCATAACGGCAATTTATATGTATTGCAATAGGATCAAATTGGCCGTACTGCAGCATAACGGCAATTTATATGTATGCAATATGATCAAGTTGGCTGTACTGCAATATTACGGCAATGTTTATGTATTGCAGTATGATGGCAAATTGTCGGTCCTGCAATATAACGACAATTAATCTGTATTGTAATATGAACAATTTGTATTTCACTTAATTTGTAGCGACAATGTATAGTTATTGCAATATAACGGCAAGTTTTTGTGGTGCAATAAAGAAACTAATTGTGTGCAAGGCAATATGGCGACAGTGTATCTATATTACAATATAATAACATGTTGCTACGGAAGCGTATTCGTGCCTCGTCTTGTTGGGTTATATTGAATTTCTCAATTTTAAATAACTCGAATTTTTATGATATATATCTATAAATCGATATATTTATGTCAACAAAACACGACATAATTCAATCAATGCAAAACAAATACATTGAAAAGGTACTTTATTTTACAACAAATCGTTTTTAGTGAACTTGACATTATTTTCCTTTCTTTATATCGCGTTGAAACAAAACAAATAAAAAATATATCAATATAAAGGAACTCGACGTAATGAGCAGTATCTGTATTACACGAGATATTTATTTCAAGCTAGGTACAGTTTGTCGATTATGTGATATAAATATAGTTGCCTTTATTGTAATATAGAGACACGTTATCTGAATTGCCATATTGTGGCAAGTCAGCGACAAGTTGCATGTTATTATAATAACTAGACGTTGATTGTATTGTAATGGTTTTTAAAACAATTAACGAGTATATAACGACACGTTTCTAGTATCGCACTATAACGATAATGTATATATGTGGCAATATAATGACACGCTGTCTGTATTGCAGTATTATAATGTATATATGTGGCAATATAATGACACGCTGTCTGTATTGCAGTATTACGATAAGGTATATATGTGGCATTATAATGACACGCTGTCTGTATTGCAGTATTACGATAATGTATATATGTGGCAATATAATGACACGCTGTCTTTATTGCAGTATTACGATAATGTATATATGTGGTAATATAATGACACGCTGTCTGTATTGCAGTATTACGATAATGTATATATGTGGTAATATAATGACACGCTGTCTGTATTGCAGTATTACGATAATGTATATATGTAGCAATATAATGACATGCTGTCTTTATTGCAGTATTACGATAATGTATATATGTGGCAATATAATGACACGCTGTCTTTATTGCAGTATTACGAAAAGTATATAAAGACACGCATTCTGTAATGCATTATAACGACAAGCTGTATTTATTGCAATAAATCGACGTATTGGTTCTATTACAATATAACGACACAGTATCCTTAAGTACAATACAACGACATGTTGCAATATACCCAAATGTTTCTATATTGCAATATAAAAACAAAGTATCCTTAAGTGCAATATAACAAAACGTTGCCTGTATCGCAATCTACAATCTATAACATACGTTTCAGGTTAGCAATGTAAGTATATATTTAAGAAACTAAATCGTATTTGTAAAGATATTATATGTGCAATAATATTTAGAACATAATCCTAAATTTGGAAACTCATGAATGAAATGCTCTAAATTCATGGTCGCTTTTATAACTTTATATTATTTCATATCTGAAAAGAAACTAATAAAATGTTTCAATGCGTTGATAGTAAAACTTAAACCACGTAATCCAGTATTGTGGAATAGCGCAATCACAGGGCCTGTAATGAAAGTTGAACTTACATATCATTCATATCGACTGATTTGTTTGCTATATTTACTAAAATTAATGTTCAAACTATTTCCGTTTATCAGGAGTAATTTCCAAAGCCCACGTTTGTAGAATAACATCATTTAAAGCGTTTGTGATAAGCGGCACCAATCAAAAAGCTGGACTCAGCTTGATTGACTTAAAAGGGGTGGGGCATTTGAAAAATCCCTTCAATAAAAGAAAAGCCGAAAGCCGATGCTTTAAGGATATAAAAAAAATTTGCAAAGGATATAGAAGTTGTAAAATTTGTTGCAAACAGTAAACTCAGCAATCATAAGTCAGATAGAATTTGGATAATAAATTCTTGAAATTAATTTTTTTTTAATCTATATAACTCGAGCGTTGTACGGACCAACACGTTGAACATTTAAAAAACGAATTCATAAGATACCGAGTGGAGCAAAGAATTGACAAGAATGGAGAAGATGACGATGTTCAACATTTTCGTGATCGTCTGTGTGATATGTATAGACAGAACATTTGTTTTTTCATGTCCGAACGATTGTACTTGCAGAAGACCCACAATTGTCAAGTGTAATCCAGGACAGTCGGGGTTTCCGTCGGGAATTGATGCCGCTGTAACATTTCTTTCTCTGTCTGGATCAGAATCTAAACACAACACTATTTCCAATATTCAAAAATCAGATTTGCAGAGTGTGACGAATTTATTCACGCTGATTGTGACATTCAGCTCTGTGAAGACTATTGAGAACGATGCGTTTTCTAGTTTGAGTAATTTGCATGATTTGGATTTAGCGAACAATAACTTAGGAACACTGGATGCCGACATGTTCAAAGATTTGTCGAAATTAAGAACTTTGGATGTATCTGGAAACACAGATTGTAAATTTGATAAGGACACTTTTACGCATATTCCACAGATTGAAGAACTGAATTTGGGTGACATGAACATAAAGACACTTGCAAAGGACACATTCGCATTGCTTACGAAACTGAAAGTTTTAAAACTGTATTCTAACAATCTAAATACATTTCACCAGGACATTCTAGCGCCAGTAGTTTCTTTAGAAACGTTAGACTTGACAGCGAATAAACTCCAGGGTCTTCCGGTCGAGCTCAAGCCAAAGTTTCAGAATATGATGTCCATCCATCTCGCGGAAAACCATTGGCAGTGTAACTGTCAGCTGCTGTGGCTTAAAGAACTGCCCGATAATTTTATTTCCAGCAAGTTAGATAACACGGAAATTGTCTGCAGTGGTCCAGATAAACTGCAGTTTGCTTCTTTTTCTAACGTACCCGAAAAAGATTTTATTTGCATTCCGCCCAAAGTTGTACGCTGTGATAGCAACACGTATTCTATCGACGTCAACGACAAAGTCGTAATTTCATGCGAATTTGAAGGTGATCCTGCTCCAAATATTAAGTGGATCCAGCCTAAAGGATGGGAAATAGATGGCGTTCAAACGCGTAGCGGCCAGTACGAGATATATGAAAATGGAACTCTCGCTATCAATGGTGTAACGCAACCGGATGATGGCGATTGGACAGTACGCGCTTACAACGGAACAGCGCAAGACGATATGACTGTGAACGTCCACGTGATAATAACAACCACGACACAATCTACAACTCCAACAACGACACCTACAACCACGCCAACAACTACTACACCTACAACAACTTCAACAACTACAACACCGACCACAACTTTAACTGTGACTACTTCAACAACTAAACCAACGAATACAGCGAACGTGTTACTGACATCAACTTCAAAATTAGCATCAGCAATGTTACCGTTTACACAAAGGCTGCCATCTTTAACAGGGAATATAATGGAGACAGCGAAGAAATCGGAAACGACGGATAAAATGGAGACAGCGGATACACAGCACGTGACTGAAGTTCGGAATCCCGTGTCAAACACTAAACCAATGAGCAGTGACGACAGCACCGCGGCTGGAGCAAGCGGTGGGTTAAATTACGGAATGTTGGCGGCGGCCGCTGCTGGCGGTGGGACTTTGGTGGGAATTTTATGCATAACTGTAATGTGTTGCAAAAAGAAACAACACAGAGAGAAAAATAAAATTTCTCCGTTCGATGACGATTTGTGATTTGATGTGTAGCTAGTTAGGGTCTTATCGAGACCATACGTTTGATGCGTATAACACAACACGCAACTCTGTAGCATGTTTGGCGATACATTATGAAATCGCGTTGAATTTCTAGCAAGCTCATGATTTTCATAACGAGTGTTTTAAACAAAAGGCACATGTTAATGGCGTTTACAAGGCGTGTAATCGCAGTTATATATTAGCTCCATGTTACAACACAATTCGATATATCGATAGCGTTTCCGTGGTCGAGGGATTAACGACGTTGCGATATAAACCTTCTCGCCTCTCACCGCTGCGGGTTCGAATCCCACTGGGAGATAAACTTGTGAGAAAGTGTCGATTCTTACGGACGGCGGGAGGTATAAAGTACTGATTCTATCAAGGAAAGTCTGGTGGTCTGCCTCTACCACAAAAAAATCGACCGTCATATATTTCTAAAATGTGATAAAAATGACGTAAAACACCATTCAAACAAAACAATCGATTTATCATTGTAGTTAAGAGAAATATCGGGGCTATACTATCCTGTTTGTCAATTGATTTTAAATTTAAAAGCATGTATCGATACAAATAATGCATAGTTTTCTTGCGTTTGCACTGTTCGTAATCTAATGACCGTGTAAGCTATATTTGATGCGAATACGCACTGTTTGCAAACTAATGAACGTGTAAACTACATATGATGCGAATACGCACTGTTTGTATAAGCTACATTTGACGGGAATCCGCACTGTTTGCAAACTAATGAACGTGTAAACTACATTTGATGCAAATGCGCACTGTTTGTAAACGCCACAACCAGCCTGGCAAAAAAAATTTTTTTTTTTATTTTGTATGGTTTTAATTTTCATATCCGTTTTGAGTGAATAACGACTTTTGAGCATATTAAAAAACGAGTGTTTTATGTGTGGGCTAATAAATCTATGTATTAAATAGGCACAGTTGGTATCTATTAAACTCACAACACATAGCTTAAGATTTTCATACGGCTTTCTTGATTAAAACAGTTTTGAAACACATATTTATTTGGCAGGTTTAGGGGTAATTCTGCATTTAAAAGTATAACAACTATATTTGTATTTTATTTTATTGTACATCATTTGCTTAAACCTTTTCACTAACGCTAAATAATGACTAAGTAACAAAGATGCTGAGCACATTAAGGGAAAATAAATCAGTGTCCATTATGTTCAATAATGGGGTTACCCTGATTACGCCTGCACTTAGGTTATTTAAGACTATTACCCTTTACGCATCAACTTTTCAGTTAATTGCGTAAATACGTAACTGAATAAGTAAACTTAAATGCTTCATAATTATATAGGGTTTATAAAATAATCATTTTACAAATTTGAGATATCAAAGTGGTTCAAACGTGTTTATCAGCAGATTATATTATAACCAATATTGGTATTAGTATACTGCTTTGTGTTTAACTTTGGCAATATGGTCATTTGAATAACAAATCCCGTTTGCATACGCTTCCATACTGTCATTTAACTTCTACAAATCAAAAACAAACATCAAGCTCAGGTATATAACCGCCAACTGCAAAATAAGTATGTTCATCTTATCAAGACAAATGTGTTTAATTACTTATAGATGGTTATTTCTGAATTAATTCCTGTATATTGGCTTATGGTTCAAGGGCCATTCGATTAATTTTGTTTAAAAACATTTTCAACATTCGATTAGCAAAGCCATAAACTACAATTAATAGATTATGAATCTAGTTGTAAATATGCATTGCTTTTATAAAGTTGATTTGTCTGTTTGGTCAGCAGTTAACACAGCTCAAATAGGGAACTTTGGGTCTTAAAGATTGCTTTCACATTAGCTGTTTTTTTGGACTGAAACCAATAAATTATTTACAGATGCAATATATTTAAATTGTATTTAAGAATGTTAGTTAAAACGAGTATGAAGAGAAAACGGGGTTTCCTTAACTTAAAAGTATAAGAGAGAACGTTGACACATACTTAGTTGTTTTATGGTATAAGAGATACAATTAGAGTTACAATATTTAAGAAGAGACAAATCAGTATAGGTATATAGTGTGTAAAGTGTTCATTACGTGGTCCCGCCTTAATTCCATTAAGCGATGGGAAAGCTTATATTAGCAGGATTGTACAATAGATATTTCGACAATAAAACATGTTTAAAAAAAAAAATTTTTAGAATATGTAAACTTTTTAAGCCGAAATTATGGTTTTATTTCAACCCCGTTTTCGCTTCTTGGAGAAGGGGTTGGTTGGGGTATGAAAGTTAATACTCGGACCACGTAAGGTTGTACAAATCGTCAACATAGTAACACAAAGCAAGCTGTAAAGTTTAAACATGAACAGTCGTGAGCCATGGATCTTTCTTAAGTGTGATTATAAGCCAGTAACGCTTAAACAATATACCGTTTCATTCTGCGTTTGTTAATAATGTCATGTAAAGTTTATTTGTTAATAATGTTGTGCAGCGTATAAACTCATTCCGTTTTTGTTAACAATGTCGTTTGTAAATAATGTCGTGCAACGTCTAAACTCATTCCGTGTTTGTTAATAATGTCGTTTGTTAATAATATTTTGAACAGTTTAAACTCATTCGACGTGTTCAATAATGTCGTTGTTTGGTAATGTCGTTTACAGTTTAAACTCATTCTGAGTTTGTTAATAATATTTTGAAAAGTTTAAACTCATTCGGATTTGTTAAAAATGTCGTAAGCAATCGACTTTATCCCAAAGCACGTGTGCGTTTTTTAATTGTCATATTTAGTCTGTAAAGCGTGTTTATTTGTTTTTAAGTTGGCGTGTTGCATTTTCAATGTGATAGATGTCTGGCATTAAATGTTAAACTCGCATTGATAGCATAATAGCATACATTGAAATAAAACACGTTAAAGGGACACATGACAATCTTGAAGTCTTTATCAAGCATTACAATTAGCCTCGCGATTTTTTAATCCAATATCATTTTTACTTTAAATATGCTTGCATATATTGAGTTTTCAACTTTTCTTCGTTATTGTACCATAGGCTTGAATATATTGTTGGTGAAATGTAAGCTGTTAGTAATATACAAAAACAATTTGCTTTTATACAATTCTTATATGTAGTATTGATGTTGAACAAATGCAATTCATGTAGAAAAACTAACGGAAAGCCGCGATTTTTTAAAAACTCAACATTGCCGTGTGTCCTTTTATGGTATCGTATAATCTGGGTAGTTAGAACTTTACGGTATCGTATAATCTCGGTAGTTAGAACTTTACGAGAAAGTCAGTTACAGAGGATGAAATGCTTATATCGGAACTTGTCGAACACGAACGAAAATAGTTTGTTGATATATTTATAAAATAGAAAATGACATTGTTTAAAATAAACGTTGAGCATTAATACGCGTTTAACGCAAAGTTAAACATATTAAAGAAATTATATCTAACGTTTTAAAATATACTTAACAAAATGCCTAAGTAGGCGGTATATCCGCTTGTATAATTGTTATAATTTATTTCTACGAAACACATCGACTTGAATCAGAGCAGACGATTTAAACTCGTTTTGCGATGTTATTCTCCGGAAATGTAACAGTTTATCAAGACAGAAATTTTGACCAGTAATTTAATTTATTTCAATACAAAAAAATGCTTTTGAGATGCCTGGCATGTTGTGCAATATTTTATTTTTGTGATGGATGTTTCCGTGCTGGCACGAACTTTGAATGTTAAATTATTTCGTTTTTAGTTGTATATATTTAATATATTATTTATTGTTCTGTATATAGTGTGTGTGTGTACATATAACTGCTTAATAATCGTACCATGATATTAAATACACATTATATGTGTTTTAATGTATGTGAATAGCATCAATGAAGTACAGTTACTATTTAACACTGTTAGTGTTTCTTCAAGGGCTTAATTAAAGGGACTGAAAGATATCACGAAGCGTGATTAGTGTTAAAATAAATACAGATGAAAACCACCGTAATGTTCTTCAGTTCATATAAAATGATTTAACATTTAATTATTGTTTATTCAAATGTTTGATCTGGAAAACTCGACGCCTCAAATGATTTTTATTATTAAATCGAAAAATATTTTTTCATATTGGGGGTTATATCCCTATCAGTTGTACATATAATTCAATAAAAGTGTAGTTCGAACACGAAACAAGAATTTGTAAGAGCCTTAAATGGTATCATATAAAAACAATTATTGTACCGGACGGATCATGGGCTATATATAGTTTAGTGCATATGCACCTTGACTATGAAACTAAAACACCATATGCTGGTTTAAGTCGTATTTGGATTGATCCCCATAATTCAGATCATTATCGCCTTCAGTCCCTTTAAATGGATACAGGCACTCTTGAGTTTTGTAAAACCCGTGGCGTCCCTTTAATTTTCTACAAGAATTGCATTTGTTCTATCATTAATAATAATTATAAGAATGATATACAGAAAAGTGTGTTTGCATATTTAATACTAAATGTTGATTATATTGTACCAATAATATGTTCAAACATATGGTAGAATAACGAAGAAAAGTTGATAACTCAATATTGTATTTCATTATATGCAAACAAAAACTTCAAGATTGCCATGTGTCACTTTAATGTAAACCATAGTATACGCAGTATATGCCTGCACATACCACTGGATAAGAATAAATGTTTGTCACTGAATTAGTATCAAATGTTTGTCACTGAATTGGTATCAAATGTTTGTCACTGAATTGGTATCAAATGTTTGTCACTGAATTAGTATCAAATGTTTGTCACTGAATTGGTATCAAATGTTTGTCACTGAATTAGTATCAAATGTTTGTCACTGAATTAGTATCAAATGTTTGCCATTTAATTAGTATAACATATGTTCAAGTGTTTTAATTAACAGATAATTGAATTTCAATTAAAATAAATAATATTGTGTGTGTTTTTCTGCTTACATATATATATTATGATTTACATGGTGTGAAGCGTTGCCCGATCTTGCTTTATTGTTTTATTTAAAAAAATTGTAATAAAGGCGAATTTAAACCTTGACTTTGAAATGTTTTTGCTTTAAATTTATTTCTTTTGTATCGTTTTTATTACAACGTGCGTAATAGTGTAGTGTCAAATGCACTCACGTTTGTAGGAAATGAAATTTAAAGAAACTAACCCGCCAAATTAAACTACAAAACCGTGTACCCCAACTCTAGTACATACCCTACAATGTGGGCTCTTTCATCCGCCGCAAAAAATAGTTCGGTTCATTCAGTACTTACTGAGATTAGATATTCCCGGTCATAGATTTCTTTCATTTTCATGACTTTTGGAAGGCTAATCTCAGAAAGTACTGGAGGAATCGAATTACCTTTTGCAGCGGAAGGAATATCTCACTTTGGAGGGGTATGCGCTCTTTAGTTGAATATTCAATTTTAATAAACCCTGAACAAAAATCCACTACAACTGAAGATGAATAACACTTCCGGTAAATAAAACGCAGACACAATACATTGCTGTCAATGAGAATAAAATTGTGTAGACTATACACAACCTGTCATCATTGTTCTCATCTCCCTCTGAGGTTGCTGCGCCAATATAACCTAATATGATATGACCCCTCAAATTTACAATAATGCCTTGTTTTACACGGAGTACAGTCAGTTTGTGTTTGTTTGCCGTCGTCAGAGTCATGTTAGCACCTCATCTGTCTTCTCATGAATTTTACTTATTTAACCTTTATATGTTCAACTAGCCCAACCCTAACCTTGTTACTTCCATATCTCGCTTGTACATGCTTAATATCAACTAGCCCAACCCTAACCCTGTTACTTCAATATCTCGTTTGTACGTGCTTAATAGCATCTAAACATGGTGATACTTTAACGTCTTTCCACGTGCATAATGCAGTGTGAATACTTTGTAATACATACGATACATACGTTGTATATCTACTTTTACTTGTACTTATCTCCTCAAACTGACAGTAAACCAGGCGTTTTTTAGAAGGAGTACGTCAGTTTTTGCTTGCCGTCGTCAGGATCAAGGGAGGAGCAGCGATAATGGGAGGAGTTCATCTGGAGATTCTCGTCAATTTTATTTATTTTCCACTAACCCTAACCCTGAACCAAATCCTAACATTAACTTTGACGAGTGCAACAAAACAAACTGTAATCTGTGTCAACATATGTTTTCGATCCCCGAACGAGGAAACATTCCCGTCTGATCTGATTTCGTCTCACACAACACTAAATCATCCCCACAATAAAGAGGGATTGATATATATTAATCTATTTAAACTGTTTCGTAGATGTTTTATAAATAGAGTGTATACTTACGTATTTCGCTGATACATGCTTATTATCAGCTAAACATAGCGATACTTTAGCCATTTTTCACGTGCATAATGCAGTGTTTATATACTCAGTTGCAAAAGAAAGTGTACACTGAGTTTTGTTTAGATTTAATTGTATAAAAAAAATTTAGAATTAAATTGACAAATTACAAAATGAATATGCCATGTTTGGTCCCAAAGTTTTCAAGATATCATTCCATTGCCAATATTATTTTGTCATTTGTTTTCAATAGATTGAATCATTAAGGGACTGTCGCTTGATAAAGAGGATAGTGTGTAAAGTAAAATGTTCAAAGTGTACACTTTCTTTTGCAACTGAGTATACTTGGTAATACATATGATATAGTTGTAAATCTATTTTATCCTCAAACTGACATTAAATCGGGCGCTTTTTAGATGGCGTTCAATCAGTTTTTGTTTGCCCTCGTCAGGGTCATGGGAGGAGCTCATCTGGCGATTCTCTTGAATTTTGTGTTTTATCCTTTATATTAACTAACTATAACTCTTAACCAAATCAAACACTAACGTTGACGCGTGCTACAGAACAAACTGAGTGTAATCTGTGCCAGCATATTTTACTCGAGCGATGAACCATTCCTGTGTGATCTGGTTTCATCCCGCACCACACTAAAAGCAATCATCCCCACATATATATTAAACTATTTAGATTGTTTCGCAAAACTGATATACATACGTGTTTCGCTGATACATGCTTAATATCATTGTAACCTGGAGATCCCACGTGCATTCCACTGTTCACAGACAGTGCAGCGTGTATACTTTGTAAATTACTCAAGTCAGATATAAGGTTAGAATTTTAAGAAGACGGATTTGTCTCCGAGCTATTTAAAAATTCCAGAGTGTCAACGCAAGTTAAGCAGTGTCGTCATACATAAATGATAACGACTTGGAAAGTATTTATATACGCTAAATCACCAATAAAGAAAGGAGAAATTTCATTTTACTTGAGCCTATAATGCCGTACAAATAGCGGATGAACTTGATAGTATACCCAATAAATTAAGTGGTGTAAATGACATTTAAACAAAAGTTGCCTTGTTGGCGGAAAAATCAAATAAAATAAAATAGACGTTCTTTTTAACAATTGATTTGGGAAAAAATATCAGCCAATTCAAAGGTGCTTAAATCAGGATTCTTTTTATTATTTATATCCGGAAATGTTTTTAGCTCACCTGAGCCGAAGTCTCAAAGTGAGCTATCGTGACCGCTTTTTGTCCGTCCGTCGTCCGTCCGTTAGCTCTTGCTTAAACAACTTCTCCTTGGACAATTTTGACCAAATTCCACATGGATGATACTGAGGTCAAATCATCTCAAAATTATACAAATTAGATCAATGCGACATCCATGATGGCCGCCATTACCATATATGGTCAAAATCTTCTTCTCAAGAACCGCTGAACAGATTTTGAAAGCCTTTGTTTATAAATGTTCGCCAATTCCTAGACAACAAAGTTGTACGAACGAAGTTCCTAGGGTCAAAAATGGCTGCACCCCGGGGTTCCAAATTTCGTATATGGAGATTTTATAACGTTTTACTTATTCTCATATAGGGCATTAATAAAAGCTTTCAAAATCTGTTCTGCGGTTCTTGAGAAGAAGATTGTTTACCCTAGGAACTTTGTTTGTACAACTTTTGTAGTCTAGGAGTTGGCGAGCATATATGGTCAGAATCTTTTAAAAATCTTCTTCTCAAGAACCGCAGAACAGATTGTGAAAGCTTTTGTTTATAAATGATCGCCAAGTCCTAGGCTAGACTACAAAAGTTATATAAAAGAAGTTCCTAGGGTCACAAATGGCTGTGGCCCGGGGTTCCAAAGTTTGTATATGAAGATTTTACATCTCCTCAGAAACCGCTTGACCAATTTTGACAAAATTTAAAGTGGATGATACTGAGGTTATTGCCTTCCAAAGTTGTACAAATCAGGTCAATGCTACATCCAAGATGGCCGATATTACCATATATGGTCAAAACCTTAAACAGTCTTCTCAAGAATCGTTGAACAGATTTTGACGGGGTTTATTTATAAAAAAAAATATCGCCAACTCCTAGACGACAAAATTTGCACAAGCGAAGTTCCTGGGGTCAAACGTGGCTGTGCACCGGGGTCCCAACGTTTGTATATGGAGATTGTATATGTTTTACATAGACTTATATAGGGAACATCTAAAAGCAGAAGATGTAGATCTCATATATTGTATGTAGCATTAGCTTATAGTCCTCTACAAAGTTTGTTCAAATGGCGTTCCTGGGGTCAAATCTTGCCCCGCCCAGGGGGTCATAGTTTTACATAAAATAATATAGGAAAATCATTAAAAAAGATCTTATTCTCCAAACCCGCTTGGTCAGTTTTGTCCTAAGGTCAACATTTTGAAATTTCTTAAAATTAGTGCAACGCCACATCGAAAGATGGCCGACGTTGGTGTGGATTTTGAAAGCTTTTGTTTATAAATGTTCGCCAACTCCTTGACTAAAGTTGTACAAACGAAGTTCCTAGGGTCAAAAATGGCTGTGCCCCGGGGTTCTTTCACCTTATGTGGTACAAAATTTTCAATCTAATAATCAATTGCACTTATTAACTTCTTTTTCCTCTTTGCAAAAATTCTCAAGTGAGCGACTCAGGACCATTTTGATCTCTTGATCGTTATTTTTACCTTAATGTGTTTTGCTGACATGATGTAATTTTCAAAAAGTAAGTTAGTCGTATTATTGCAGGATTATCTTGATACTATACCCAATAAACTAAGTGGCGTACATGATATACTTAGACAAATAAAACCAAACAGATATTCATTTTAACCATTTATTTCAGAAAAAAATCAACTAATACAATAATGCTTAACTGATCCACCGTCCACAGAACCCGACCCTCTTAACCCCATCCATCTCTAAGAAGATAGCTAGTATGCCGAAATAATGTTGATGATATTAATGATACATAATCGCTTGATATGTTTGAAGGAATCCGAACTTGGTACAAGTCCGAACTTGGTACAAAGTTCGCATTCCTTTAAACATCCCCAGCGATTAAGGACGTGTTGCATGACCTTGACCATTAACCTTCAACATTGACCTTATTGTTCAGCCTAGTGATACACACTGCAGTTATCATCCCATTACCCCCAGCAGCGCATGTGTGCGTACGTGTGTGTATATTAAACTATTGGAAAAATTTGAATATGTATCGCATACGGAAAGAGATAATATACAAACATATTTCTTTCTATGTCTTTCAATGTATGTCGACAACACTTTCTCGCAACATTACAAATAAACCGCAGTATTTGTTATTATCTCAACAATAAGTAGGTATCGACATACATTCGGCATAACATCCTATTGCAATACATTTTTTCAATTTTAGTTTATTAAACTTTAATGAGCTATCGTTTGTCACTAGTTTATTTTACCTATTTTTTCCAACAAAATATCAGATATGGCAATATTTTAAACAATATTTTCTTAAAATATACTATGTAAAAATGTGATATATTCTTAATTATTTTATCCCCATATATAAACATACATATCAATTTAGCTGCTATTTATTTAATACTGCTTTTATTGTTTGTATGAAATGTATATGCAAGAATAAATCAATCTATCTATCTAAATAGAACACCATGTTTTATTCATGTTTACTAAATATAGCCTGTTAATAGCTACATAAAATGCTTTCGTCTTAATATTTCATACATTTTTAGAAACTTGTATTTTTTATTGTTTTATGAAATGAGAAAAACAAACATGTTTTAACCAAGAAATATATCAAATATATAAACCAAAAAAGCAACAGTTGTTACTATAACAAAACAGAAGCGCAACAGTTATTAGTGCTAATTTGCTAAAAGCAAGTAACCGCCTCCTATTTAACAAGTGTGCATACGAAAAGTACAAACCAATTTACTCAAAATAAAACGCAACATTTAAGAGACTGTCCCACTGAACTGTCAAGCTACAAAACCATGGTCACAATCTTGTGTTTATTTGTAAGGTCATTGTGTTTATTTGTAAGGTCATCGCTCAGTCATTTAATCGTCATAATTTTCGACTTTGTTAGTAATCATGCAAACAATGATATAAAAACAGGAACGTTTGGCAGTTTTAAATTGCCTCATTTAATACACAGAAGCCATTTGCACCACATACATAATTTACTGGCGCAACTTATCTATTGGTTTTGAAACTGGCACCCAATGTAATCTACATTTCTCGCCCTCAATTTCGATTCTACTACAACTGACTTCGATAAAAAAAAGTGTCAAAATGGATTCAATCGTAAGTACAAATACAATGTTCTAAAGTCCAGTGATATATACTAAAGGAGAAAAGAAACACAACTCGGGAATTTCCGCTATATACTTTATATGCTGCTCACTTAATTCCACGTAATATTCCAGTGAAATCCCAAAATGTTTTGTTAAAAAAAAAGGTTGCTGTTGTAGACATTTTAAGGACATTTCCGACAGTAGTTTATGCGCATCTGATAGCGCATACCTGTCTAAAAGCAACTATGTACACAGATAACATACTTTTTCAAACGTTTTTATATTTTCACTAGATTTCACTATTATGAACCTAATTAACATTTAGATTTATTGGTTTAGCCGCTCTAGTTTTTTTCATACTTAGCGAATACATGTCTGTCTGCCCGAAAGGTAAGAATTAAGAATTAACTTAAAACATTATATACTACTGCCTTGATAACTGTATACTATTTTTACACACATGGAATCCATTTAAATAAGAAAGGGGTATGTAGAACTTAACAGTTTAAGAAAAAAAAGCCTGTGTATTATTTGCTCCTCCAAAACCCATACATTTTTAGAAATGTTAGGATTATAACTGCCTTTTTCTCAAAATCAAGTATGGTGACAAGTGTTTTTTATTTCATTATCTTGAAGTACACGCTATTTGCTAACAATACAGAAGTTTGTGGGGGGAAGTTTTCATAGAAAATACTTTTTTTCCCATCGAAATGTCTCTTTTTCCTACCAAAAATGTCATTTTTTCCGAGGATCTGCAAGGCAATAATATCGGTAATATTTCCCTTTATTTCCTGTTGTATTTTTCTTGATATGTACATAGAATAGGATCATATATATTGAATTTGAATATAAAATTAATGTAATTCGATTTGATTTTGTCTGATGTGAACATTCATATACTTTTCTACTTTAGATGCTACTTTACAGACATGTTAAGATAAATAAAAAATGTTATAACAAGTATACGTATATTTGATTACAAAATAACAAGCATGCATTTAACAGTTGGACAATAATGAATATATTACATATACTGGTAAAACAGATGCCAGCAACCCATTGACTGTTTCATTAGATATAAATATTATTTGTTTTGTATTGTATACTGATAGGCCATTTTGTATTACTAAAGTTTAACATGTATAGCTGAAATGGCTAAAATGCCCGAGTTGCGTTTATTTTTTCCTTTAGTATACAAAGGAGCACAGGAGAAATAAATGTGTTTGAAAGTCATTTATCCCGCCTTTATTTCAACGTTTTTACCGCATTCTGACATAGATTTCTCGCTGAAAGATCTAGAATGACTCTGTTGATTTTCGATAATGAGAAATAATTGTACCGAAGGTCTCCCACAGGGCAGATGTTCCCGTATGATCTTGAGTAGGCGCCTCATATGTAAATAATACATTTTAGCATTCCCCATTAGGACCCCGCAAGTCAAAGTCATACAAGCTTTGCTACAGTAGCAGCTATATGTCGAAGGTTTGTTTTACTTTTGTCCGTGCTGGGGTCCTTCTTATTTGATGTTCGATAATTGTTTATAGGCACCCGCAACAACTATACAGAACAGAACAGAACATACTTTTATTGACTTGTACGTTAAGTACATCATCATAATATATATACAACAATTACAAAATACATAATTAAATCACGTGTAACATACAAAGTATATGATTTATATCAGCTCTAAAGAGGATGATCTATAAAGTGTTCACACATGCGTTATAGATATTCTATGTGACATCGCACATTTGAGATATAAAGCCAATTTTAAAAGAATCATTTTGTTTTCAGTTTGCAATAATTCGATGAATTTAAACATACTTAGTCTATTACAATAATATTGAGCTATGTATTTCCTCCTTATATCGGAGTAACATGGGCATTTTAGAATGAAATGAAACTCATCTTCAATATCTTGAGTATTACAATATTGACAAAAACGTTCATTTCTTTCAATCCTATTGATACCATACCGACCTGCTTGAATTCTTAGAGAACTATACAACTTGCTTTTAACCAGCTGCGATGAAGGAGTTTTCAGGAGTAAAACTATTTATTAATTTTAATATGCCAATGAAATTACCTGTAACATGGATTCGTTTTTGACACTTTCTAAATAGAAAATATCATATTCCTGTTGTTCGACGTTTACAACAAAATCTATAAATCATAATGTCAAAATAACGCACGATAAATGTACCTATTTCAAGGGATAAACTTAATCTGAAAGTTGTTCTCCCACTATATAGGCACTATATAACGGTGCTCAAATTTAGATAATATACAACTTAGTGTTAACTTAGTTGGTAGTAATATTATTTATATATTTGCCCCTTTTCTGTCATAAATATGAAAGTACTTGTATAACTTTATATTATCACACACTATCATGAATTATCTCTTTATCTGTTCTGTCGCTTACTCGCCATAATGATTGTTAAATGTGATGTATTTCTATATATCCGTTGCTGTTTACATATGTAAATCATTTTTTTAATTGAATTAAATTGAATTGAATAAAAACAAAACGAATTTATAAAGAACTTTAACAGCTTATTTGTTTTGGTAGTGCAAAATATATAAAACTACTAAACTATATATTCACTAAAACGAGCGATATTTCAGAATTTCGGAAATAAATCGGATCACTCCTTATTGCTTTTTTTTAATTAATTTTTTTTTTGAACTTCAACATTGGTATATTGTTATGCGAAGTTTCATTACAATATTATTTCTTATAATGCTAACACAGTTGTGTTGGCTTTATACAGTTGTGTTGGCTTTAAAGTCGGCCATACTCTGCTAATGGATTTATATATACTTTACGATTCGAGCGGAGAAAAACGATACCAATGATATTGACTAAGCGGTTATCTATAGCGGAACATAATTATACATGTAACAAGTGGAGTGCGTGGTTCAGTGGTAGAGCGCCAAACTTCAGATCGAAAGGTCGTGGGTTCGATCCTCGCCATAGCCATGTTATTTATCATTGAGCAAGATAATTAATCCACATTGCTTAGTACTGGTTCTACCCAGGAAACCTGCACATAATCTTCGAAAGGGGTTGTTGCAGTATCAATAGATAGATAGACAACCACTGCCGACCGCGTGGACCGGCTGGGGTTTCTTAGCTTGGAACTGATATACGGATCAACGTCCATTACGTGGTCCCGCCTTAATTCCATTAAGCGATGAGAAAGCTTATATTAGCAGGATTTTTTAACGGATATTTCGACAATAAACTTACCTATTAAATGTTTCAATTTTACAATGTGCAAACTTTTTAAGCCGAAATTTAAGGTTTTATTTCATACCCCGTTTACGCTTCTTAGAGAAGGGGTTGGATGGGGTATGAAAGTTAATACTCCGACCACGTAATGAAGGCGAATCAACAGTCAATGTATTGTTAAGGTAAGTATATGTCCATGAACTATATACAGTATTGCAAATATATTAGCAAATAAAATATGCACTGAATATATATGTATTCGGGGATATAATTAAGTGAACGGTTTGTAATAAAGGCATTTGCTGTAGTTTACCATGCGCACCTTTTTTGGGCGACTTCTCTTCTAAAACTATTGGATGAATTTTCCTACAAATTTACAGGAAAGTTGCTTTTGATGTCTAGTTGTATTTTTTGTCCTTTTTTTTTATTTTTTTGAATTTTATTTTTGAATTTTATTTTTTGAATTTTTTTGATTTTTTTTTGATTTTTTTATTTTTTTTATTGTCTTTATTTAAATAAAGGCCTATTATTAGATACATAAGATAGGAAAAATATAGCATTTTGTAAAAATTCCAAAAATAAATAAAAATTTAAGCATAATGGTATGGTTCCAAAAACCAATATTAAATCTCAATATGAAAGGTGACCTATAAATTTATTTGAATATATTGTCTAAATATATGCTCAAATGAGTGCCTAGGAAGTTTGAACAAATTCTGTTATTAGGAACATAACAAAAAAGGAAAATATACCATTTCTATATAATTTCATACAACACTTGGCCTTTTAGCATAGGGGTAGGGTTTCAAATTATTTTTCTAAACAAGCATGGGGACCTATCATTTTTATTGCACATTTTGTTTTTATATATGTTAAACTATGTGCTTAGAAAGTTAAAAAAATTGAAATTGTATCATTATGGGCTAATTTGTGCATAAATTGTGGTAATGGTCTCAACAGATTTTGTAAAAAAATATAGGTTTTACAAAAAGATGAGCTTTAAATGTTATTGTAATTAAATGTTCTTTACTTTAATACAATTTTAGCAGAATTGTGACCAATGAATAAATGATTAGACTTCAAAAATGTCTTATTTAGCTATTTCATGGACTTGTTCAACTTTTTGGACAGATTGACATGACGGTGGCATTACAAATTATTTTTTAAAATTTTAACAATCATGGTGACCTACCATTATTTTTGCCTTTTCTGTCTATATATATATAACAGACTTACTGTACAAAAAGTTTAAAGAAAATCTGTTATGCAGACAAAACTATAGAAAATGTCTTTAATTTTCAAATTCATCGCTTAGTTTTCTTCATTAGATACTAAAAATCATTTTAAAA
Organism: Cyrtodaria siliqua; assembly: GCA_037043455.1. Taxonomy (NCBI): domain Eukaryota; kingdom Metazoa; phylum Mollusca; class Bivalvia; order Adapedonta; family Hiatellidae; genus Cyrtodaria; species Cyrtodaria siliqua. The sequence goes on along the minus strand of JAWPHD010002852.1, from coordinate 134,292 downwards.
TCTGTAATGAAAAACTTCACCAACTTTAAAGACATAAACAACTTAACCATGTTTATGTTCTTAATCTTTCTCATGAATACTGTATTTATTTATTTATAAATCCTACATTTCTATAAAAGTCTGGCACTACATATTGACAACACTAAATTGACAACGTGGGTAATTGGCATTTATCAATATATACATTAATAATGGAGCGAGATTTACATGCTTTGTGAGTGATGCCGTCCTAGTCCTTTGCGTCAATGTTCTCACCATAATTTATCACATTTTGTGTATTTGAATGGTTCCGTATTTGGAAAGGAGGACAAATGGAGGAAAATTGGGAATGAAAAGAAGAAACATTTCGATAATTCGACTAGCTGATTTATTGAATTTTCATTCGTTGTATGGGAAACTACATCACGTATGTTTATAATTTCGTCTCCGTAATTGCGATCAAAACAGTCCGTTTGGGGAAAGAGTTCATGATTTGAATCTTGTGAATGTAGCATAAAGACTTATAGTCCTTACGATCATTTCACAGAACCTAGTCTAAGCTAAAAAGTTCGTGTTTTCTTTTTTTATTATTCTACAGTTTGAAGTTTGATTTTAGAAACAGTTACAAGTATGGTGGCCGATTTCTGCTATTTTTCGTCTTTTCGTTATTTCGCCGCGAAAAGGCGTCAGAACGAAAACACGACATGACTAAAAGACGACAAATGCAGCGCGAAAAGACGACAGAATGAAAAGACAAAAGAACGACAGAACGAAAAGACGACATTTCAAATGCGAAAAGATGGGGGGAAAAATGCCACACGAAAAGACGACACTTCAGCCGTGAAAAGACGCCATTTGATACTGTCGTCTTTTCGTTATTTCGTGTAGCCTTCTATCGTTTTTTCGCTTCTAATCTGTTGTCTTTTCGTTCTGTCGTTCTTTCGTATTTTCGTTTTGTCGTCTTTTCGCGCTGCATTCAGGTGTGACCATGTCGATCTATAGACCTTTGCCTAATTCAGAGACTAATACATGGGCTAAAGTGTTTAGTTGTGTCTCGCAGCTCCTTCTCATCCGAAAACCATGCTGGCAGTCAGTTAAGATGCTGTATTGCTCTACATGTTTCAGAGTGTTGCTTAGTACAATATACCCCCAACATCTTACAACAAAGACAGGCCGGTAAAACCTGGCGGTACTTGGCTGCCTCATACCGCTGTCCTTTCTTGTACACTGGCCACATCGGCCACATTGAGACATTGGCCTGCTTCCAGTCTTCTGGCACAATTCCTGTGTATAGGGTTCTGTAGAAGATGCTGGTGAGTGTAGGAGCAAGCGCATTGGAATATTCTTTTACAATGCGTTCAGGTATCATGTCTGGGTCTGATGTGTTCTGTGGATTCCTCGTCTGTAGCAATTTTCTGACGCCATCCTCAGATATGGTGATATCCTGTATTTCAGAGAATGGAGTGCCCTGTTCATTATCTTCATCTGTGAACACTGACGGTATTGTCGGTTGAGTATAGCGGTTTTTAAAGGAACACAAGGCAATCTTGAAGTGTTTGAAATGGGTGTCTCGATTTATATATAAAGTACCATTGTTACTTTTACCCTGGTTACATTTAAATAAATACAATTTTAAGTATTCACTATTTCGTCTTACTATACTATAAGTTTTAATATATTATTGGTGCAATAATATCAAACATTAATAATATGCAAAAACAAATTGCTTAATACTATTCTTATAATTAATATTAATGACTGAACAAATGCAAGTTAAGCAGAAAACTAACGGGACGCCGTGAGTTTTTAAGAAATAAAGATTGCCGTGTGTCCCTTTAACATGCCCCGCTGACCTAGATTGGGGCTATAGGCTACTAGTTGTGTCTTCGTAGATACTTAAAGATGAATTGCCACCGTTTTTGGAGTATTATCAATTAACAAATTTAACTCTTAAACATCATATAAATATTTCTTTATAGTCCCGGAGAGAAACATATATTTAAATCCGCTACTAAGTTGTATGTAAAAATAAGTATTACTACTTCTACAACTGCGTGACTGCACGGGAAAATGAGGTAAATCTGAATTGTATAACTGGACAACTGTTGCCAGATAATTGATAAATACATTTACCTGTGGATTAATTTACCTGTTCAAAGTTTTCTACGTCAACAAATAAAATCTTATTCTCTCGTTTCACAGATGTGTGAATTGTAAATGTTTAGTGTTGTGTATTGATTTCAATTTAAATAAACATAAACATGTTCATGAAACAAAACATGGCCGGGGAACTTTAATGTAGTTTTAGTAGCGTTCCTGTTTATAGCGTCGATCATCTTCTTGCTCTCCTACTTTAATGATGTTATTTATATAGGACCAGTACGATTGATGTATACTTGGTGCTCTGATGTCCGATTAACTTTTGGTTTAAGTCCTTTTTTTACAGTCGATTTTGTTTTTTGTGATCTGGATCTGACTGTCTTGTTGGCCTATGGCATCTTTAGACTTAAAACTTCAGAGTTTGGTGGGGATGTTCCGGTTCATTAGGCCTGTTAGTACGTCTTGTAATAGTCCTTGGTCCATAGCTGTTTGCGGTTTACTTACCAAATTAAAAAAATCCTGACTTGGTGGAGTAGGAGTCTTTATCAAAAATACGCTTTCTAAAAGATGTATGCTACGTGATAACAGCACTGAAGATAGTATTATGTTTAAATTTAAAGATAATACTATCATTTGTTGATGTAATTTGCATCCCGCCAGAGGGTTCTCCTTATTTATGGTTAAAATGATATTTTTAGTAATATTGAAAGCTGTATTTTAGATTTAAATGTGGAAGTAGATATACAATTCGAACTAGAAACGGGACAGTGTAAATACAGATATCCCCGCCAGGTTATATTATCTAATAAATAGACAGTATAGGTAAAACACATAAATGATCATGTGTATATAATATATAAAAAAACAAAAATAGAAAGCCACAGAGAAAGTACACAATGACTTGGCGGGAGCCAGAGCAACAAGAGAAAAAACAGTTAAGGGTACGCGACAAGATTTGACAAACAGCAAATCCTAAGAGGATTTAGGTAGACGTCATGATAGGGTCCACAATCTGTCTGGTCATCGCACAATCAAAGAGGAAAGCATAGTGGCGAACTGTAAATTAATGGGTCAACCACTAAACATACAATGAGTTGCAAAATGATAGTGGCATAACCTCTTTTGATAAACTTTTTGACAAGTTTAATAAAGATTGTGTGCAAATGATTATAACCAAGGATCTTACGAAGTTTGTAAGTCACGTCACCATAGAAGTCAGGTTGTGGTAGTCCTTGTTGCAGAAGGTTTCTTAAATTACTGTTATATTTTAAAAGTAGATCAGGGTTACGATAATAATATTTTGCAATTTTTTTTCGAAGTTTATGGTAACGGTAGCCCTCCTGGAGTAGCTTTTTAGTTATACAAATATTGAAGTCCTCAACACGACTACAAGCTCTAGAAAAACGAAGTAGTTGGGAAACATAGAACCCGTAAGAAGTAGCTACTCGGGACCATCCCCATCTAAGTGGGGGATAATTAACAATATCAAAATTAAAATCATCTCTATTGTCATAATTATTTTACCATTTTCAATAGAGAGATGTAAATCAAGAAAAGAAGCGACAGTATCAGAAATGTTAGCTTTTTTGAGTTGAATTCTTTAGGATATATATTATTAACCATAGCAGAAAGGAAAGGATTGTCAATGTTCAATATGTCATCCAGATACCGAAAGGTGTCATTAAAGGCTTCGATTACATCTGTCTGAGTATCGGATGAAAGATGCAACAAGAAATCTCTTTCATAGCAATATAAAAACAAATCTGAGACAAGAGGTGCACAGCTCGTACACATGCGTATACCAACAATGTGTCTATAAACGGTAGTTTCATACCTGACGAAAATATTATCCAACAGGAAAATGAGTGCTTCGTAAACTTCTTGGGAAGTGTAATTGTCTAAACTGCCGTTAGTAAAAATAGCTTTTACTATTGTCAGGCCAAACATGTAGTATTGTCTCTAGCAAAAGATTTTGAATAAAAGCAGTAAGCTTGTATGTGGTAAGGTTGTATATAGAGCGTAAGACGTCATAAGGACTTATACATGAAACTTGACGTTTTTAGCAAATGTTATCAAAAACGTCTCCTGAATTTTTAATTGACCAAAAATAAAACAATGATACATACATAGGAAGTAAAATAAATATTAGTGGTACTGTGCTGGATTATATATTATCATCTGATTTCAATTTTCCAAAAGTTAAATCCTTTAATATTTTAGATTTTGACCCAGTTTTATCTGATTTCATTGTGCTATTGATTTCTACTTAAATGTTTCAAGTGTAGTTGATACTAGTGTCAATGTTGAACCTTTTATTGTTTTTGATAACAAAAGTGAAACTTTTATGAAGTCTACTTGGCACAAGGATAAAGTTACAGATTTCAAAAATAATTTTAAGTTGGAAAACATTGCTGCATAATTGAATGAATTTTCAGTAATGTTTGATAGTATAACCTATGGTGATTCTGTTGTGAATAAATTAAATGAGAATGCCAGTGACATTATTATTAATGCTGCTGAAAAGTGGGATTTAGTTATGAAAAAAAAAGAAAGAAAGAAGGCCTCCGAAAATCCCGAAACCATGGTTTGATAAAGTAAAGCTCTTAGGAATCGATACTTACTGATAAAACTCATACGGCTCAACCTCAATGATAGTATGTTCTAAAAAATATATTGAAACGGTCGATGATCTCGACAAACAGTTACAAGGTATATATACCAACGTATAGCTATATTATGTCGGACATCGTCTCTTACTGTAGTAGATACCGTTGTAAGCGATTCGCTGCTAAGGTACTCAAAGAACTTGGGGTGTCTGATCACTGGTTAGAAAATAAATATAGATACACAAATCGAACAGGAAAAGCAGCATTCAAGGACGACAGTCAACCACAAACACACACAGAAACAAAGAACAAATTTAAAGATGAATAAAAGGCCAAATAAGACATCACAAACACAAAAGGCTACCGCCTTGGAAGGTCAGTGGCAAAAAAGGACGCCGGGGGTTTAAAGTTTGTAGTCAATACTATTTTAAAAAGTTGGTAAAATGTCGTTTTAAATATCAATTTATTCAATCTTGGTTTAATGACATACAAAGTCTAAGTACATTATTAAACTACAGAATATACCAGAAAGAGTTTGTTTTTGAGGAGTATTTTAATATGTTGCCATTTGGTTTGTCTAAGACTTTCATGTAATTTCCGTTGCTTGAACCATACAGTGCCTGTAGAAAAGGGGAGACATTTAAAAATGAATGCTTTGTAAGTATCATTTGTTGGGTGACGAGTTTCAATAACTATTTATTTGTATACACTCTTTAAGTGACAGAAAAATATATATCAGTCAATATTTTTGTAAACTTCCACATTATTTAAAGATGAATTGTTTTTGAACAGCAAGGATTGGCCAGATTTTGTGAACTCATTATACACGTAATCTCCGTATCATATGCTTAGTCAGTATTAAACAAACAAACAACAACAAAAAAACAATAAAAACAGGCAAACATCAACCCTGAACAACAAACAAACACACAAGATAGCCATACTGCATTACTACACATTCATTATTCATTCTAGTCAGTTCACTCATGTATATATTGATGGTTGGTTATGTGATTATGTGAATTGTTATGTAAATTGTTTTGTTTTTGTTCTGTTTTCTGCACAAAGTATACGTAACATGTGTTATGTCAGATGCTCTGAATGAGCCTGACTAATAAATACACTTGAAACTTGAGTTCTTACTTTATCGGGTCGTAGTACGCTTTCGAAGAACCATTGGCACATTTTGATACGGCCGGCGAAGCCCTCTTGCAGTAACACGAGTATGAAGAAAACTTACTCGTTTTCCCACATACTTTGGGATATTTATTTTTCGTCATGTTTCGCGCCTCCATTTTCAATCCGTAGGCTGGACTGTAGGGCAAAGTTTTAGGCAGACAAAGTGGAATACCAGTCAATTTCGTATGTTTATTTTTTCTATTTTTTGTTTTCGGTCTTTATTTTGAATTTTAAGCGTAAGTGAAACGTTTAAAATTTTAAGCGTAAGTGAAACGTTTAATTACAGAAATATAACATTTATATATAAATACTTACTGTAAAAAAAGAGAGTATTTATCGAAATAAAGTTAAATTTGATCGCATGGGGGTGGGGGGGGTGGGGTGTGGGGGTGGGGGGTGGGGGGGGTCACGTGATCAAAATATCATTACGTGGTCACAAACGCATAAAGTGATGACGTCAAACTTCGGGTGATACTATTCCCCGGTAGATTCCCGGTTATTTTGCGGTTGAAAAGGGATGGCAAATGTGATTCATGAGTGTGTTGATGTTTCTGATGGTTTAATGATTTATTTATATATTCCATTTTGAAAGAAAGGAATAGTGTAATTAAGTCATGAATATTGGTTTCAAGTTGAAGCACTCGATGTCTACTAATATATAATATAAAGTAAAGGTAAATAGTGTATAAACGTCAATGTTTTACAAAATAATGTATCAACAACAATATTTATTTTTCTCTCAGGATTTGGCTTCAAAAGAGGGCCACAATTATTTAAAGGTCACAAAGTTGCCCGACACGCTAAGGGTGTCCGGAGGAATTCCAATAACATCTAACAGTGTTGGCTTGTTATCGTTGTAATAACATTAACTAGGACCATATACCCTATATTCTTTGCTACTTTGACTAATTGTGGTCAGTTTTTAAGACATGTGTTTTGTTCTCCATTTCCTTTTCGTCCTGACAAGCTTTCAGGGCATTTCTCGTAATGTTGTTGTAATTTCTGAATAGGCTTCCACTGAAAGCATTCTAGGTAAGAGGTTTTGAACATGTTCCGCATGCTTGCTGTCCTTAATTCTTCTCTGAACACGTTTGTGCTTCCCTTTCATTACAGATGCATTGTCAGATGAATATGTAATGCACTGCTCCCATGATATATCCTTAACCTTATCCTGCATAACTCTGTCAAGTGTTTCAAATGCAGATGCTGATTCTTTTCATGTGTAATTATAGCCTATATTATTGGTAGACAATTATTTAAACAAAACATTTAGAAAATAGTTGCTCATGTTCTCCGGATGATATTTTACCAATGTGTCTAATCAATATAATCAAACCCAGATCAAATGTTTCCTCTTCATCATTACTCGTAACTGCCATCTGTGGCAATGCCATACCACTGAGATTTACCCTTTTGCATTAACCATTCACACATTCTTCAACATTCGTAGAAGCAATTGCACCATTCTTATGTTTGTGTTCGTCTCAAGTGATACCTTTGGGCAATTTTAGATTATTTTTTTTTTTGCAGAAATGGGGACCAGCATGATTACTAATTGTGATTGGCATTGAGTTATCTTCAACTTCAAAGTAATAGCATTACATATTTGGATGTGGGTGACAAAACAGTCGCGAAACTTTCATTTATTATTGACACTAAATATATTTAAATTAATTAATATGATTACATACTTGGAGGTGGAACAGTGGCTAACCTTTACTTTATCTAGTGACTTTAGGTAACTAATTTAAATTCATTTTATGGTGGAGTAAGAAATTAATTGATTCAATATCACTATTACATAACATATTTGGAGGTGGGTGACATTGCAGTCGCTAATTACCTTTTATTTATTATTAATATTAAATATAAAGAAATTTAAAATAAATTAATATTGCAAGGCGGGTGACATGATAGTCAATAACCTTTTCATTATCAAAACAGATGCAGGAGCAAGCGTACCATTACATGAGCGTACCAGCGTATAAGCGTACCATTTTAGGAGCAAGCGTCCCATGTATAGAAGATATAGTGATAACATAGGTGCTAATTTGTTTGTGGTTTGCAGTGCGACTTGATGATTATAATGGTGATAATTGCATGGTGAGATCATTTTTATAAGATTTTTATAAGGGAATATGAATAATTTTGCACACGCTTGTTTCATTTTTTAGTAGTTTTATTGAATATATACACAACAAATAAAGCTATAACGTTAGAAGACAAATATAAAGTTTTACATACAAGACGCTTTACATTCAAGACAGAAATGAAAGATATTTACATTCTTAAACGGAACATTTGAAGATATAATTTATTTTATTTCAACAATTAGCAATTTCATCATTAACAAGTCTTGATTGCATTCAGTTTGAATGAGTAATGGCTATCACTGTTCAGTTTAATTGAAATTTGAGATCCAGAGACTTGAAATCTGTATTTTTATTTATTACATATCTTCTTGTGTGAGAAATATATTTGTCATGTTGCACTAGTATACTAACTATGCAAATGCAGGCCGGATAATTGTTCTTTCTTTTCCGTTCAGCTCAATGTGCATTAAAAAACAGCATTTTGATATGTGTCATCCTCCGTCTAGGGTGCATCTATAAACGTCCGTATGTAAAAAAAAAGCACCGAAAGACGTCAAATAAATGAGACTAAGACTAACGCTAACCCTGCATCACATCGTTTAGATCTATTTTAAAATAGTTAGCTTCGCCGTATTGAGGCTTTGCCTTGTTCATATTATTTTTTTTTCGGAAATGATGTAGGTTTAAGGATATCGTGTCAGACCCATTGTTGTTGTTTTTTGTCCTTTGGCTTCGTTCCATTTCATTTGTTTTTTTATGGACTAGTCCTTAATTAATTATGAATTCAACTATCACGCATGTGTTAATTATCGACACTATTTTCTTATAAAAACAATATTTTTTTATTTATTTTACTTAGAGTAGCTATATGATCTGTTTTGCGGTATTGGCTATCTTTGAATAAAATACTTACCCCAGACTACTAACTGATCCCTAAACGCGGGGAAAGTTTCCAAAAAAGTAGAAATTCTAGAAAGTTTCCTCAACCTATCTATTCCATGTATTTGAGAGAATACTGTCTAAAGGTAACTATTTGCGCATCCTAAATAAATATACTTCATATGTATTGATTAGTGAACACAAAGGAGATGTGTGAGAAAATCGAAAAGCATCCGTGTTAAATTTAGTTGTGATTAGTTTTCGCGTTTATGTTTCTTCCCCTTTTTTTGTATACAAGCGTTTCGAAAACGGGATAACGTATGACATAGAGTTGTCCTACCATAGGAGTGTCTTTAGTTTAGTAAGTATTACTCATTCCATGAAACAACTTAAAACGAAAGTAATAATACAAACCCTTGACCTTGTGCAACTTCATAGACCTGTGCATTGGCATAATAATAAACTTCCCTTGGTGAGAGGAGAACACCAAATTTTCTTTTGGGGTCAGTGGGTGAAAGTTTAAGGTCACCATGACCTCGTTATGACATTCTTATGGATAAAAAAACAATGTGTGCAATCTTAAACTCAATATTAAAACACAGATTTTTATAATACAAGCTGACCCTAATTATATTTTTTTTAGGCGCTTTAGGTCAGAGGAACTCCTATAGTGATAGTGGGGGCGAATACTGAAGGGAAAAAAAAAACACAGTCATACTTTCAACGGTGTCTGCGTCTTAGGGTCGAGTTTTTACGATAATAAAGCGGAATGGCAGGCTCCCCTAAAAACGAGTCCTGTTGCCGTTATATATCCACCCTTTTGCCCTTAATTCATCATGCCTAATCTGTATTGACCTCCTTAGGCAATAAATCGAGCAGGTGTTACATGTAATTGCAAACGTTGTATGGAGTTTTGGTAAGGATTAGCTTGACCTGAGGTGTTAATTAGGCCATCCCCTGTTTGCCGACACACTGGGGTGAAGTCAATCATGCGTATTATACTTGGACCTGTCAACTTATTGTGTACGTTATGAAAATATTTCATTTAAAATCTCAAGTAAATTTGCTCTGATCCATTTATTCGCGATTAAAACATAAAAAGATGAGAAAATATCAAATTTAAATATTCAAAATTCACATGAAAAAAAATCAAAACGGGATTGTTATGTTGGTAACTTTGCTTTTTGCTTCACGGTGTCAAAGTAAATCGATTGATTATGAATAAAGACGGACAGGACATTTTTATAACAATTTATCAACTTATAGTCATATATGACCATTTCCCCCAAACTATAACGATTTGACGCGATTAACTATGAACTGGTGCAAGCAATTGTAAAACTGTTAGCGTACAAAGTTGTTGTAAATTTGGATACGCTTTATTTCGGATGCTTTAAAATGTTCTACTTTCACTTTGCGTTTTCCAGATTCTTTTTTTTTTAGTTATACACTTTAAAAACAACGACTCAGTGTTATCTTCAATATATTAACAATGAATTGTATAAACAAGAAACGAAAAAAAGAGAGAATCTAGAAAAGCAACTAAAACAATTAAATAAATGAGTGAGAACTGTACTTTTTTGTTTTTATTTATAACAACTTTATATTTTATTTCCTTTGCAACAATAAAATTAACATTTTGTTCTTTCATTTTGACGTTTTCGCGAGCTGGAAAAGTTCTCTTTTTACATAGTTTAGCGCGCTTAAAATTGCACCTTTTTAGGGAGCACCCTGCCCTTTTTAAAACCTGGGAGAAACAGTATAATTTAGCCTAACAAATCGATCAGTTAATGTTTATTTGCAATGATAAAACTGCACCTTTATCGATTGTAGTCACCCAAAACACATTTATGTTTTGAAGTACATTTTTAGCTCTACTGGCCGAAGGCCAGCAGAGCTTATGGGATGCCGAGTTGTCCGTCGTCCGTCGTCGGCGTTAACTTTTGGCTCGTTAAGACGATAGGGCATTCATTTTTCATCCTATCTTTACCAAACTTTACCACATTGTTAATATCAATGAAAGCTTGGACAAGTTCGAAAACCAGCCATATCGGACTAGTAACAGCGGAGTTATGGCCCTTGATTTAGTTAAAAATGCTATATTTTGCATCGTTAAGACGATGAGGCTTCATTGTTCATCCGATCTTTACAAGTCTTTATCAGATTGTTAATGTTGTTGAAAGGTCGAACAATTTTGAAAATCAGCTATATCGGACCAGTAACAGCGGAGTTATGGCCCTTAATTTAGTTAAAAATGCTATATTTTGCCTCGTTAAGACGATAGGGGCTTCATTGTTCATCCGATCTTTACCAAATTTTATCAGATTGTTAATGTCGTTGAAAGCACGAACAAGTTCGAAAACCAGCCATATAGGACCAGTAACAGCGGAGTTATGGCCCTTGATTTAGTTAAAATATATTTTCCTACGTTAAGACGATACGGTCTTCATTGTTCATCCGATCTTTACCAAACTTTATCAAGTTGTTAATATCAATGAAAGCTCGGACAAGTTTGAAAACCATTCATATCGGACTAGTAACAGCGGAGTTATGGCCCTTGATTTAGTTCAAAATGCTATATTTTGCCTCGTTAAGACGATAGGGCCTTCATTTTTCATCCGATCTTTGCCAAACTTTAGCAGATTTTATGACTTTCTTTTTTTATATTATTATTCTTTTTATTTTATTTTTTTATTTATTTCATTTTTTTTTTTTTATATTTTTTTTATTTTTTATTTTTTTATTATTATTATTTTTTTTATTTTTTTATTTTTTTATTTTTTTTTTAGGTCTATGTTAGACCAGTCGGACCAGTTATATTTTGCCTCGTTAATACGGTGGGGCCTTCATTTTTCATCTGATCTTTACCAAACTTTACCAGATTCTTTAGTTATGGCCCTTGATTTAGTTAAAAAGCTGTTTTTTGCCCGAAACTTTCAAAAAAAACGTAAATGGCAGTTAATCGCTTCATTGATGTTATAAGAGCCGTGTTAGCCAGTAGAGCGTCCACAGGCCCTCGGCCTCTTGTTGTTTACTATATTGTCATTTTACATATTAATTAAATTCCTGTGATATTCTTGCATGCGGTGAAAGCATTCATATTCCCTTCTCCAAATAACTCGACTATCGTGGAGGGATTTTAGGAGTGAAACAAACTCTTCTCGGAGCATATTTATGAATAATTTTTTTTTTTTTTTAAAAAAATAAACAATTGAATGTTGTTCAGAGAATTGCGAGGTCGGTCGCAATTTTTAAATTGTCTGAATTTTACGGGAAATATTTAGCATTGCACTGTTCACGATCACGTGACTCTTGACCTGAATAATAACAAATGTCGGAAATTTATTATTTGTTAACTTCGTCTGAAAAATACAACTTTGATAAGATTAATATAACAAATATATCTGTTCAAATAGGTAAATAAATATATTGATAATCGCTTTAGATGCTTGAAATGTTATTTCAGTGCATACGTACTGAGATATATTGACCGAAAACAACGAGAGTAGCTCCTCTCCCTCAGGGGTCCCTGTGTTTTTACTGTATAAACTGCTGACCGTACACAGCCAGAGAAATATCAAAATTGGAAACAGGGCTGGTAAGGTCAGAGAAGGCTCAGATTAAGATTCTCATGTAAGAACTCGTATATCTGTATCCCGGCACAACCTCTTTTCATACACAATATGAATTTGAACTCTTCCAGGGCTTTTTTCAGGAAATAGGGGAAGAGGCCCAGGCCCTTCAATAGGGGGAAAAAGGTGCGATTTTCGAGTTAAAGGGAAAAAATAATGCGATTTCGAGGTATCTGTATAGGGGGAACAGAGTATTAGGCAGAAATTGAAGATTTAGGTGTGCAAATATGCAAAAGAAGTACATTTTAGATAAAGTGTCTTCTGTAAATGTATCCCAAACATAATAATGTTGAGAAAGTTAGAGAGGGAAATAATGTTAAGCAAAACAAAATACACTGAAATGCAAAAGAAACGCAACTCGGAAATTTCCGCTGTATATTGCACACTTACTTCCACATAATATTTCAAAGAAATCCCAAGATGTTTTGTAAAAGAAAAAGTTGCAGTTAATTACAGAAAGGACAAAACTGCGAGGTTGTAGACGTTTTAGTAACAGTACACTTTGTAACAAGAAATTCATAAATGTTGAAGTTCCTCTTTGAAAAACTGAGCCAGTTCAGTACTGTGTTTAACGTATTAAAGCAGGGCAAGAAAATTTGTTTCTGAGTTACTCGTCCTACGCAATATCTGAATGGCCAAATTGATAAATTGTTAAAGAAGTTATCTGAATTTTTACTCGTCCTGCATCAATGAGCACTCGTCATAGCGAGCGGGCGAGTGGAATTTTCGTGCACAGGTAAAGAGCTTGCAAAATTTTGCATCCTAAGTTGGCTCACATACTTGAGCCAAACGCATACTCTTGTCAATAATGAAACTTTGAAGGCATACTGTTTGCTGTATTATGTGTTGTTTTAGTATTTAATTTTTTTCTGAAAGGAATGGTCTTACGTAGCCATGTACCATTCGATTAACAGCAGCATATTGTACATACAATATATAGCAGATATTCCCAAGTTGCGTTTCTTTTGCGTTTCAGTATATATATATATTTTATTTTTTTTATTTTTTTTTTCTGCAAAAGAGGGGGAAAATGTAGTTTGTTTTCCTAGGGGAAGGGGAAGGGGTCGAATATAGGCCTCTGTTTATAAAAGAAAAAAAGCCCTGACTTCCGAATATATACCAAAAACAAGGAAGAATGCGCTCATTTGCCTACGATCACGTGATATTTTGACGAATATACTCATATAAAAATCTAACCTGTATGTGTATTTTAGTCTATTGCACTATTCCCAAATCTTTCTTTTGTTAAAACTTTATTAAAAGCATTTTCTTTCTTTGATAATTTTTTACCATTGTCGTCTGCTCAGCAGCCAACGTAATATCATGACGTGTTTTCCCAAAAAAGATTCTAAAGTATGCTGCAGAACAAAATAATCATTAATGGCACCTTAAAAGGTATCCACCCTTATGTAATTTTTACTGGAAATGGGTAAAAACAATATTTAAATGAATATTACATCTTTATATTAATCTTTACAGCACTTGAGTCCAACAACTTTTATCATTTACCTCAAATTATTCTTGTTATATGGGGAAGATGTGACACGTGATAATTGGATGCATTCAAAATTATGAACTTATCTGACGGTACCAAGAAAGGAAGACACCTTTTGTCTCGCCCGCGATAGTGGGTAGCGAGATATAGCAGTCACTTTTCCGACGGCGGCGGCCATATTTTAAATCAACTATATCTCAACAACCGCTCCTCGAATTTTTCTGAAACTTTGTCAGATGCTCAGATGTCATGTTTGTTGGGTCAATGGGACATCACATAATGCCAATATTACTAAGGTCAAGGTAACAGTTACCAAAGTCGACGCAATATTTTGCGTTATTTTCCCCTAACTTAACCTTAGCTAGGTAACTTAACCTTAGCTAGGTAACTTAACCTTGGTTAGGTAACTTAACCTCAGTTATGTCTTTGATACTTTGTCATATATATTGTTGGCATGGATGGATATCGAACAACAAAAAATACCAAGGTCAAGGTTTGCGTTATTTTCCCTAAACATCCATTTGGTTAGGTAAGTTAACCTGTTAACTTTTTTCTGATAGTTTCATTCCATTAACCTTCCCTTACTTTTCATATTTCATCAACTTTGTGTCATTTTTTTTCCCATTTCATATATGGTTTTCCGAAGTGGGCGAGACACTCTCAGACCGAGGTCTTGTTTTTTTCCCATTCAAGTGCATCTGAACAAAACAAGAAAAAGGTTAGACATGTCAAATTTTGAATAAAGAGAAAATCTGTTCCAAAAGTAATTTTCATGGGTTAAAATTAGTTTCTAACTGCTAAAAGGTATTGACAATATGTTAAACCTCTATGGGTACATACTTTTGTGTTTGTGGGAAGTATGATTCTCAGGAACTAAATGCTCAAGAGCTTCCAGACTTGGATCAAAGTTATATAGTGGGTAAATTGGGTAGTACATCTCAATTTCACAAAGGCTTAAGGGGTTCCACCTATGATCTTGAACTTCATTTCATGGGCAAATCATTTATTGTTTTATCTAAAGTTATAAAAAATACAGTATACATCATTCTGAAAAAAGGTTTCTATTTTAAATCAAAATAATAGTAGTTACTTAATTATGTAACTGCTGCTTTTCATTCTGATCCTATTCTTTATTACAGTTGTATTGCAGTTCTGCTCAATAGTACAGAAACCTTGCCTTGCTAGACGCGGTAACTAGCACACTAAAGGTAAACAAGGCAACCAAGATGTCGACAATAGAGAAGATGAGTATACAGGGGATCCGAAGTTTCGGGCCTGATGATACGGACAAACAAATGATCTACTTCTTCAAACCCCTGACACTGATCCTGGGTCCAAACGGTACAGGCAAAACAGTAAGTAAGAGTGAGCCTCTGACAATATGATCTTTTATTTGCCAGTGAAATGTATGCAGATGGCAGTGTTTTTTTGGGCTCTTTTTATAACTGTTATTGAGTTATATTCCCAATCTCAAAACATACCTTTTTTCCCCAATGTTGAGACAATTCCCAATTGAAAGAAAACAAGAATGAAGGGGGAAAAAAGGAGCGTAAGTGTGACAAGTATTGAGATTAAATGCCTTCACATGCCTCTGTTGACCTTGGTGTTTTGTAAATAGCAGTACAAATATACTTATATAAAATGAATATTTTACTGTTTTTTTACCCCCCTGTTTTATGAAAAATCACGCTAAAATTCCAATTGTAATGGTATGGGTTATGTTGCTAACGAATAGAAAAAAACACTGGAGAACCAGGACTTTTAGATAGTTGCGATCCTATGTACTTTGATCAATCATTTTTTGTCTCACCTTTTTACAGAGAAAAGAAAGAGACAGGTGTAAAATGTTGCTTTTCCGGTGTCGGCGTAAGAATTCAACTTTGCGCCTAAATGAATACGCTGGAAACTGTAAAGTTTTCAAACTTCACAAATGTTTACATCAGTTGAGGGTGGCTACACTTGTAACTTCATATAAATAAAGACAAAGATACTGAAGTGTTGTGTTGAAAGTATGTTCCTTACAAAAGTAGGTCAATATGAATGTCCTTGACCTACTTTTTGCACTGCTAATTTATATTGAAGTTTTATTTTATGTTGCTGACAGAATTAATGCAGGGAATCTTTGTCCAATGGACACATTTTGTAGTTTAGATGTGTATACAGCCATTATGCAGTCCTCTTTCATATAATAAATTTATTAGATGAACATGTTTTATCTTTACAGACAATTATAGAATGCCTGAAGTATATGACGACTGGTATGATGCCTCCTGGAGCTACCAAAGGTGGAGCTTTTATTCATGATCCTAAGGTAGAGTTTTATTATCGTGTGATTTCCGAAATTATGATCCTAAGGTTAAGATATGTATTTTCCTGGGTGAACCAAAGGTGGAGCTTTTATTCATGATCATAACGAAGAGTGTTTTTGAGGGAAAAGAGCGTGATTTTCGCTATCGAGTGAAATGTGGAATGTTTTTTAAGGAAAATCATTTTATTGAAATGTATGTTTTAGGTATAATATCGAATTATTATTGAATTTAGCATTTATTTTAACATACAAACTATGGAAAGTCTTACTTTAAAAAAAAGAAAGATTTTTTTTTGCAATTGGGAAGAGGCTGAATTTTCGGCACCACTTAAATAGGTTAAAAAGGCTCTGGCAAGATGTTTTTGTCCTAGATGTACCAAGTGTGTCACTAGGTAACGTCTGTTATAATAAGAGTAGGGCACGGTTCTCGGATTCCTATGTATCCTCCCCCTCTCTCTGGGGTGGCTCTAAATAACCTATACTTTGTTGATGAGCCGTTAAAACAACATTCAATAAAAGCAACAATATATAATTACGACCATTTTATTATCTTGTCACTAGGTGGCCCATGAGCGAGAGGTGAAAGGTCAAATCCGTCTTCAGTTCCGAGATATCACCCAAAAATCGTGTATTGTACAGAGGTCTATTGTCGCCACACAAAAGGTGAGTCTGATTGGCAAAATGGTCATGGCGACCCATTAAGAGTAAAACTAATCTTCCTCAAAGTGTGTCACCCCTGTAAAATTCATAATTTCATTCATAGACGTAGTATCCTTATCCTCAGCTGTGTTAGTGTGGATACAGCCATGTAGGCTGGGATACAGCCATGTAGGCTGGGATACAGCCATGTAGGCTGGGATACAGCCATGTAGGCTGTAACATTTCCATGTTTTCATCCTGACAATGTCCATCCTCATTGTCATCATCAACCTCAGATGTACATGTGTTTTTTTACAGGCTTATATTCCCATTTTCTTGTTTACACACCCATTGATTGACATTTGTTGATCTACATATACAGTTAATAATTTTATCATATCATCCCTTATTTGTTAATAGTTTTAACAATATATTTTTACATTAATTGTTTGTTTCATTTTCATCTGTTATTTTGTGCCCAATATGACCTATGCATGTGTCTATGTGCCGTAAAACACCATTCGTTCATTCATTTGTACAGGCCAAGAAAGTGGAAATGAAGACTCTTGAAGGAGTAATAACAAGACTGAATGCTGCTGGTGAGAAACAAAGCATCAACTCAAAATGTGCAGATCTAGACAGAGAGGTATGTAGATGCCTGATTGAGGCCTTTGTATTTATTCTGTAGCCTAAACAAGTGGAAACAAAGTCACAAGATGGTGAATTTAGGAGGTGGAATGAAGCTGTTCTTGAGTACAGAATCATCCCCATCCCTGTATGTGCAGACCTGGACGAAAATGTACAGGGATTTTTTAACCTATTTAAATGGGGCCGAAATTCGGGTTCTTCCCAATTGCAAAAATCTCTATATTTTCAAAGTTGTGGGTAAAAAGATCCCAGTCTGAAAAGTAACAGACTTCTTTTGGCATTATCCCAATTTTCTGGAAAAGAACCATGATGTATTCACAGCTATTTCAGTCATGAAGGGAAGTTTAAAGGAGTGAGCATCGCCTATGACTAGCACAGCATCATAACTGCTTTACAATTTGACAAGGTTTCCAGGGCTTTTTTACCTATAAAAGGCCTCTTCCCAGTTGAAAACTTGTCTGTTTTTTCCCAACTGTGGTAGAAATGATCCCCAATCAGAAAGTAGCGGTCGAAGCATTAATTCTGTAATCTGTTCCTGTCTGTTATTAAAGTCAGTTCTGACTGAGAAGTCAGTAATTATAATAAATAATGGATGAAAAAATAAGTAAAGCATAGTATTGCCATATTTACAGAATTGAGCAAATCGGACGTCTTTCCCAAAATGAGAAATAAGTGCATGTTTTTTCCTCTTCCTAATTTTGTGGAAAAAAGCCCTTCAAGCTTTATATACAAATCACTCTCTATGGTGCGGATGGCATCATTATTCACATTCTTGATAATGGTGAAAGTTAGGAATCCCAGGAAACGAGCCACATGCCCAATTGTCCAGTAAACACTCAATTACTATATACTAGTATTCACAGTCAGGGATGTGACTTAAAGAGTGTGACAAACTGTTTATATGTTTTAATTTAATATCTTTAAGCGAGCTTGTTAGCTTAGTGGATAAGGCCTTGTACTTTAAAGCAGCAGAACTGTGTAGCACGGGTTCGAGCCCTAGTAGTGGGTTGTCAGATGTAAATCTTCATCCTTCATCTCACCTCCCTCTGAGGTTCCTGTCCAAGTATGACTTCCTTATCTATTAATGGGATGCAAAAATCGACCTTCATGTATGACCTGAATTGTGCTAAAAATTATGTAAAACATTCAGACAAACAAACGGACAAATTCGTTATTTTATTTCTCAATAACGAATCCTACCATGTTATCTTAAACTGAATTAACCATCGTTAATTAAACTTTTATAAATAAAAGATGATTTTAAAACAAGTGTAGCCTTATTTCAAAGCTGTAGATTTTATTTTGGCATACACTATCTCTCTAGCCACAATCAAGCAATTTTTGATGGTATTTTTGTATGAATCTCCCTTAAAGGGTCTACATCAGGCTTTTGAGGGGCTTTTGTGGGATCCATCTTAAAAATGATAATGAATGATATTTTGTATTATAAAGCTTATGTGTTTGAATCAGTCTGTAAATGACCCCTTCTTTGTAAGGAAATTTATTTTAATCATAAATTGTGCTATCCTAGGTTATGTGCCAGGGTTAATTTAATAATATTAGGCTTGATCTATGGGATTCTAATTTGAGACCCAAGCAACATAGTGCTAACACCATATTTTGATTGATGTGACTTGTGTTGCCTGCTTAGCATGACAGTCACTTAGGGATCCCGTTGTCCATCGTCTGTCGTCCGTCTGTCACCCTCTAACCTGAACCTGACCTTGGCCATAACTTTAACAGTATTTAACCTATGTTCATGAAACTTCATAATCTTTTTCATCTTACCCCAAAGAATGTCATAACATATGTCCAATAACTGTGACTTCCTTTTCGATAGAGTTATTCCCCTTTTCATGAAACTTTACCCTGCAACCTGACCTACATGTAGCTCGTAACTGTAAATAAGCACATGGCAGGTGACACAAGTTTTCCGTGGAACACCCTGCTTTGCTGTAGTTTTATCGTGAATTAGAACATTTTGAATTTGCTAGATTCTTCAAGAAAAAACTTTTACCGCTTTAAAGTTTCACGACATCAAACAAATGTGTCACGCATGCTGTGACTTACTAAGCCTCATTCGAAAAATCTGTCTTTAGATGATATCAGCCCTGGGTGTGTCGAAGCCGGTGTTGGAGAACGTGATCTTCTGCCACCAGGAGGATGCTAATTGGTGAGTTACATAAAAAATTATTTCTTTAATTATATCAGCTCTGGGAAGTTAGGCATAAATATAGGGCTGTGTAATGTATTGAAATTTTGAGTTTTGCAACTATTATCAGTCATAAATGATCGCAAATTTGATTTAAAAGAGACCCATTAGCCATTAAACACGAATTGCAGCTGTTAAATGTCTGGGTATACTGTCGCAAAAGGAAGCATTTTAATACTGATTGACCTGTTTCTAATGCAATTCATTGTTTTTTGATGGTTTTACCAACAAATGCATTAGAATTAAACTGACATCACATTTTTAGCCTCACTGCTATTTAAGTGATCTGACATTTACAGATTTGTAGATTTAACGAGTTGGCAAACATGATATAATGCGACAGCCTGCTGAGTTCAAAAGTACCAAAAAAACTCAAAACAAACAGAAAGCTCAATGACATTGTCAAAATCACGATCTCAGTTTTACAAAATTGCTTCTTGTTCAGGTTACGGTTGTAGACATTCTTTTGTTATAATCCCAGGCCGCTGAGTGAGGGGAAACAACTTAAGGAGAAGTTTGATGCCATTTTTGCCTCGACGAGGTATGTCAAGGCACTGGAGACGATCAGGAAGGTCAAGAAAGAGCAGGTGCTGTGCTTTGTGTTTATATTCTAACTAACAGTTTATATATTTTGAAATTGTGTTTGCTTCTTGATAAACTTGGTATTAACAGTTTCCTGCATGCAACAGATATATGTTTGCTGCATTATTTCTCCCTTTATATTATATATTCTGTGATGAATTATAGAAATATCTCTTCCTCTACTGTGCTATCTCGCCTAGTGTGCAAGATAGCACAGTAGCCAGATTTTAGGAACTACCTTTTTAGCAGGTTGAAGAACTGTTAAAAACTTCTGAATTTGAAGAAGTGGTTCTGAAATACCAAAAAATGCTGGAAATGCCCCTGAACCCCAGCCATCATCGTCTACAAGAAGTTTTCAGCCTGTATTGTGCAGCAATATTGTGACGTCACACAACGCGAGTGACGTCACGATATTGATGTATTACTCCACGCTGTCGCCAAAGGAGTGACAGAAGACGATTGGAAAGAAATTCATAACAGAATATATAATATATAGATTAATTATCATTGTTGTCATGATACGGAAAATAATTCCCTCGTGAGAAAGATTCTTGCGATATAGAAACTTGTGCGCAAGCGCACTCATACCTATATCGTAAGAAACTTTCTATTCTTGAGATATAGAAACTCGTGCGCAAGCACACTCGTTTCTATATCGTAAGAATCTTTCTCACGAGGGAATTATTTCCCGTATAACAACAACAATGTTAATTAAACTCTATATCTCACTCACTTCAGAGACTGTCTGCAGTCATTAGTATTGTTATGATGAGCAATTATAATCGAAAATCGATTGTTTCTATTTCAGATCGGCGACAATTTCCAATAATCAATAATTGTTTAAATAATAAGCAATACAGATTTAAAAAGCAAAACTCCGAGCACTTAGTGAAAATGGAAATAGTTTGTCCTATCGACAACAAATCGTTTGAAATGTTAACCTTTCCAGGGGATAGCCTTTTCGAGGGTTAAGAGCTACATGTACTTGGGGTTTCACAAAAAAAAAATGGCCACCAGTGGGACAATTTAGATATGGAATATGCAGTGTGCTGTCTATGCACAAAAAACATGCGACAAACCGATTGTCACTTGATTGTCTGTTTATATGCACTATTGTCTCAATTGTAATGTGTAGTGTACTGATTTCCTCATCATTACAGCAGACATATAAATTTTAACCTACGAGTTTAATTAATTCAATATTAAATAGGCAAGAATGTGAGATTCTGTAATATCACATAACCCCAAAACAGCCTCATAAGCAACATTTATTCTTTTAGAGACCTGTATATAACGTCGTCACATGGTGATGTCATATGTTCGTAGGATGGCACCGTATGTTGATTTGGTCTTCTCCATATGACACCGAATAAGGAAATGCCTCCTCAATTCGATTTCGACAAGACAATTCCGATGTACACTGAGCTGAACGGAAGAGACCGAACGATGATTCGTCTTTCATTTGCATAATTATTTCACTAGTGTAATATGATAAATATATCATGGCTTTATAACACTCCTACAATGCAAGTTATCTGATAAATTCAATTATCACACCATTCATTAGCTACAAAGTACAAAATACATGTTCTATACAAGAACCGATTATTTTATCGATGATTGATCGGTTGACACCACTGATTGTAACCAATGATCGATATGATTCGATAGTAAATTTGAACTGATTACACAAACTAGCAGTTAGTAGATTTGGGACAGCTCAGTTGTAGATGTTTTAGCTGATATTTTCCTTCTTATAAAATAATTTAATGTTGATGTAATTATTGAGATACTCGGTCCACTTACGAGGAAATGACTCGTTAAATATTGATAGTATTAAGAATATCAGCATCGTGGATGGTTGGGTATTTATGTTAATGTTATTTGGTGTGTGCCCAAGCATCTGATAAGGTAGCCATTGTGATACACTGACACGCGTGAATGTCCGGAATCGTAATTGTAATAAATACCTTCAATCATAATAAGAGCATCTGATACGGTAGCCATTGTGATACACTGACACGCGTGAATGTCCAGAATCGTAATTGTAATAAATACCTTCAAATATAATAAGAGCATCTGATACGGTAGCCATTGTGATACACTGACACGCGTGAATGTCCGGAATCGTAATTGTAGTAAATACCTTCAAACATAATAAGAGCATCTGATACGGTAGCCATTGTGATACACTGACACGCGTGGATGTCCGGAATCGTAATTGTAGTCAATACCTTCAAACATAATAAGAGCATCTGATACGGTAGCCATTGTGATACACTGACACGTGTGAATGTCCGGAATCGTAATTGTAATGAATACCTTCAATCATAATAAGAGCATCTGATACGGTAGCCATTGTGATACACTGACACGCGTGAATGTCCGGAATCGTAATTGTAATAAATACCTTCAATCATAATAAGAGCATTTGATACGGTAGCCATTGTGATACACTGACACGCGTGGATGTCAGGAATCGTAATTGTAGTAAATACCTTCAAACATAATAAGAGCATCTGATACGGTAGCCATTGTGATACACTGACACGCGTGAATGTCCGGAATCGTAATTGTAATAAATACCTTCAATCATAATAAGAGCATCTGATACGGTAGCCATTGTGATACACTGACACGCGTGGATGTCAGGAATCGTAATTGTAGTAAATACCTTCAAACATAATAAGAGCATCTGATACGGTAGCCATTGTGATACACTGACATGTGTGAATGTCTGGAATCGTAATTGTAATAAATACCTTCAATCATAATAAGAGCATCTGATACGGTAGCCATTGTGATACACTGACACGCGTGAATGTCCGGAATCGTAATTGTAGTAAATACCTTCAAACATAATAAGAGCATCTGATACGGTAGCCATTGTGATACACTGACACGCGTGGATGTCAGGAATCGTAATTGTAGTAAATACCTTCAAACATAATAAGAGCATCTGATAAGGTAGCCATTGTGATACACTGACACGCGTGAATGTCCGGAATCGTAATTGTAGTAAATACCTTCAAACATAATAAGAGCATCTGATACGGTAGCCATTGTGATACACTGACACGCGTGAATGTCCGGAATCGTAATTGTAGTAAATACCTTCAATCATAATAAGAGCATCTGATACGGTAGCCATTGTGATACACTGACACGCGTGGATGTCAGGAATCGTAATTGTAGTAAATACCTTCAAACATAATAAATGCATCTGATACGGTAGCCATTGTGATACACTGACACGCGTGAATGTCCGGAATCGTTATTGTAGTAAATACCTTCAAACATAATCAGAGCATCTGATACGGTAGCCATTGTGATACACTGACACGCGTGAATGTCCGGAATCGTAATTGTAATAAATACCTTCAATCATAATAAGAGCATCTGATACGGTAGCCATTGTGATACACTGACACGTGTGGATGTCCGGAATCGTAATTGTAGTAAATACCTTCAAACATAATAAGAGCATCTGATACGGTAGCCATTGTGATACACTGACACGTGTGAATGTCCGGAATCGTAATTGTAATAAATACCTTCAAACATAATAAGAGCATCTGATACGGTAGCCATTGTGATACACTGACACACGTGAATGTCCGGAATCGTAATTGTAATAAATACCTTCAATCATAATAAGAGCATCTGATACGGTAGCCATTGTGATACCCTGACATGTGTGAATGTCCGGAATCGTAATTGTAATAAATACCTTCAATCATAATAAGAGCATCTGATACGGTAGCCATTGTGATACCCTGACATGTGTGAATGTCCGGAATCGTAATTGTAATAAATACCTTCAATCATAATAAGAGCATCTGATACGGTAGCCATTGTGATACACTGACATGTGTGAATGTCCGGAATCGTAATTGTAATAAATACCTTCAATCATAATAAGAGCATCTGATACGGTAGCCATTGTGATACACTGACATGTGTGAATGTCCGGAATCGTAATTGTAATAAATACCTTCAATCATAATAAGAGCATCTGATACGGTAGCCATTGTGATACACTGACATGTGTGAATGTCCGGAATCGTAATTGTAATAAATACCTTCAATCATAATAAGAGCATCTGATACGGTAGCCATTGTGATATACTGACACGCATGAATGTCCGGAATCGTAATTGTAATAAATACCTTCAATCATAATAAGAGCATTTGATACGGTAGCCATTGTGATACACTGACATGTGTGAATGTCCGGAATCGTAATTGTAATAAATACCTTCAATCATAATAAGAGCATCTGATACGGTAGCCATTGTGATATACTGACACGCATGAATGTCCGGAATCGTAATTGTAATAAATACCTTCAATCATAATAAGAGCATCTGATACGGTAGCCATTGTGATATACTGACACGCATGAATGTCCGGAATCGTAATTGTAATAAATACCTTCAATCATAATAAGAGCATCTGATACGGTAGCCATTGTGATATACTGACACGCATGAATGTCCGGAATCGTAATTGTAATAAATACCTTCAATCATAATAAGAGCATCTGATACGGTAGCCATTGTGATACACTGACATGTGTGAATGTCCGGAATCGTAATTGTAATAAATACCTTCAATCATAATAAGAGCATCTGATATGGTAGCCATTGTGATATACTGACACGCATGAATGTCCGGAATCGTAATTGTAATAAATACCTTCAATCATAATAAGAGCATCTGATACGGTAGCCATTGTGATACACTGACACACGTGAATGTCCGGAATCGTAATTGTAATAAATACCTTCAATCATAATAAGAGCGTCTGATACGGTAGCCATTGTGATACACTGACACGTGTGAATGTCCGGAATCGTAATTGTAATAAATACCTTCAATCATAATAAGAGCATCTGATACGGTAGCCATTGTGATACACTGACACGCGTGAATGTCCAGAATGGTAATTGTAATAAATACCTTCAATCATAATAAGAGCGTCTGATACGGTTGCCATTGTGATACACTGACACGTGTGAATGTCCGGAATCGTAATTGTAATAAATACCTTCAATCATAATAAGAGCGTCTGATACGGTAGCCATTGTGATACACTGACATGTGTGAATGTCCGGAATCGTAATTGTAATAAATACCTTCAATCATAATAAGAGCGTCTGATACGGTAGCCATTGTGATACACTGACACGTGTGAATGTCCGGAATCGTAATTGTAATAAATACCTTCAATCATAATAAGAGCGTCTGATACGGTAGCCATTGTGATACACTGACACGTGTGAATGTCCGGAATCGTAATTGTAATAAATACCTTCAATCATAATAAGAGCGTCTGATACGGTAGCCATTGTGATACACTGACACGTGTGAATGTCCGGAATCGTAATTGTAATAAATACCTTCAATCATAATAAGAGCGTCTGATACGGTAGCCATAGTGATACACTGACACGCGTGAATGTCCGGAATCGTAATTGTAATAAATACCTTCAATCATAATAAGAGCATCTGATACGGTAGCCATTGTGATACACTGACACGTGTGAATGTCCGGAATCGTAATTGTAATAAATACCTTCAATCATAATAAGAGGGTCTGATACGGTAGCCATTGTGATACACTGACACGTGTGAATGTCCGGAATAGTAATTGTAATAAATACCTTCAATCATAATAAGAGCGTCTGATACGGTAGCCATTGTGATACACTGACACGTGTGAATGTCCGGAATCGTAATTGTAATAAATACCTTCAATCATAATAAGAGTGTCTGATACGGTAGCCATTGTGATACACTGACACGTGTGAATGTCCGGAATCGTAATTGTAATAAATACCTTCAATCATAATAAGAGCGTCTGATACGGTAGCCATTGTGATACACTGACACGTGTGAATGTCCGGAATCGTAATTGTAATAAATACCTTCAATCATAATAAGAGCGTCTGATACGGTAGCCATAGTGATACACTGACACGCGTGAATGTCCGGAATCGTAATTGTAATAAATACCTTCAATCATAATAAGAGCATCTGATACGGTAGCCATTGTGATACACTGACACGCGTGAATGTCCGGAATCGTAATTGTAATAAATACCTTCAATCATAATAAGAGCGTCTGATACGGTAGCCATAGTGATACACTGACACGCGTGAATGTCCGGAATCGTAATTGTAATAAATACCTTCAATCATAATAAGAGCATCTGATACGGTAGCCATTGTGATACACTGACACGTGTGAATGTCCGGAATAGTAATTGTAATAAATACCTTCAATCATAATAAGAGCATCTGATACGGTAGCCATTGTGATACACTGACACGTGTGAATGTCCGGAATCGTAATTGTAATAAATACCTTCAATCATAATAAGAGCATCTGATACGGTAGCCATTGTGATACACTGACACGTGTGAATGTCCGGAATCGTAATTGTAATAAATACCTTCAATCATAATAAGAGCATCTGATACGGTAGCCATTGTGATACACTGACACGTGTGAATGTCCGGAATCGTAATTGTAATAAATACCTTCAATCATAATAAGAGCGTCTGATACGGTAGCCATAGTGATACACTGACACGCGTGAATGTCCGGAATCGTAATTGTAATAAATACCTTCAATCATAATAAGAGCATCTGATACGGTAGCCATTGTGATACACTGACACGTGTGAATGTCCGGAATAGTAATTGTAATAAATACCTTCAATCATAATAAGAGCATCTGATACGGTAGCCATTGTGATACACTGACACGTGTGAATGTCCGGAATCGTAATTGTAATAAATACCTTCAATCATAATAAGAGCATCTGATACGGTAGCCATTGTGATACACTGACACGTGTGAATGTCCGGAATCGTAATTGTAATAAATACCTTCAATCATAATAAGAGCATCTGATACGGTAGCCATTGTGATACACTGACACGCGTGAATGTCCGGAATCGTAATTGTAATAAATACCTTCAATCATAATAAGAGCATCTGATACGGTAGCCATTGTGATATACTGACACGTGTGAATGTCCGGAATAGTAATTGTAATAAATACCTTCAATCATAATAAGAGCATCTGATACGGTAGCCATTGTGATATACTGACACGTGTGAATGTCCGGAATAGTAATTGTAATAAATACCTTCAATCATAATAAGAGCATCTGATACGGTAGCCATTGTGATACACTGACACGTGTGAATGTCCGGAATAGTAATTGTAATAAATACCTTCAATCATAATAAGAGCATCTGATACGGTAGCCATTGTGATACACTGACACGTGTGAATGTCCGGAATAGTAATTGTAATAAATACCTTCAATCATAATAAGAGCATCTGATACGGTAGCCATTGTGATACACTGACACGTGTGAATGTCAGGAATAGTAATTGTAATAAATACCTTCAATCATAATAAGAGCATCTGATACGGTAGCCATTGTGATACACTGACACGTGTGAATGTCCGGAATAGTAATTGTAATAAATACCTTCAATCATAATAAGAGCATCTGATATGGTAGCCATTGTGATACACTACTGGGAATCTAACTGTTATGAATGCCTTCAAGCTTAAACTGATAATAATAAAAACCTTCCATATTGATACAGGATGATAAGCTGAAGCACTTCAGGACAGATGTCCAGTATCTGAAGCAACACAAGGACAAGGCACACCAGGTATGGTAGAAATACAGGTAATATCTGTTAGAAATCATGCTACACTGATAATGGATGGCATGGTATCCTATGTTTCCCTAAGTCATAAGACTTTTGAAAACATTGTAAATCAATGCAGTTCATTGTTTAAATACAGTTCTGGAAATATATTTTAATACAGACATGCCATTTAAGTCCAAGGACGTCATTGTGCTTTAATTCATGCATGGCTAGCTTGAACTTTTTGCTTAATATCAGAGCAAAACTAAAGTATAAGCAGCTTAAAAACTAAATAATATGTATACATTGAAATATTCATTTGTATAAAAAATAGGGATTTCTTGGTGCTGTGAACATTAGAAGTACAGTACAGCTCACGCGAAACCCACACTTTACTCTTTCACGCCGAGTGAGGAATTCAGAAATCGCGTAATTTCGCGGAGTTTGGACGATAAAACTACGCCGAGTAGAAATCAGCTACGTGACGAACGACTAGCGTAACTTCGCCGAGATACTCCGCGTAGACAAACTCGGCATTCGCCGAGTCGCCAATTATACAGGTAAATGACCTTTTTAGCGGCCTTGAACGAACGACTAGCGTAACTTCGCGGCGATACTCCGCGTAGACGAACTCGGCATTCGCCGAGTCGTCAATTATTCAGGTAAATGACCTTTTTATCGGACTTGAATGTTTATGTCTGAAACAATGATGAACGGCATTCGTACAGGTAATGTACATCTGCATAGATCTACGTGTTTTATTTTTATGTTTGTTTTAAATGTACACTGTGCGTGAAAGTAATAAAGTTACCTTATAGTTGACGTTTGTGCTGCTGTACTCTCAAATGCAATTAAACACAACTGTCATGAGGACGAAATAAATATTTAGTTTTAATCTGTAACGGCAACCAATGCTAGCTTCCAAACACAAAACTTAAATACACACTCTATTTCTTAGCACACGTTGTCTTACACGTTGTCAAGCGCGTTGCCATGGTCAGGACTCTGAATCAGGCGTTTTCATGTGTATTGAGCAGAGTTACGATATTGTAAACATGTACTTTACATGTACATGTCGCAGTAACCAGGTTAGATCACGCTTCCATTACACTAGTATAGATAATTAGGGACGTATCGTGGTATCGTGGTATCGTGGTATTCTCTTGGATAAATAAAATATGTTATGTAATATGTATACTAAGTAAAGTATAGTATATACATGTATGTAAATACATATTTCGTTTGCGTGCGTGATTGCCTTAGATGTTTTGTGGTATGAACCTACGTAAGTGGATTTTAAGACCAACTTTATAAAAATATTTGCTGATTTTGTCAAATACGAGGTTTGATCAACAAAAAAAGTTGATACTGGCCTTATAATTCCTTAATTACAAGTTATTTGAAAAAAAACAACATATTATGAATTTAGTCCGTCCATTGACAATTTCCTTGACATATGAAAATGTTCAAAAGTATGGTGTATTTTTTTTATGAACTGCACCTGCCGCAATCCGTCGCACCAATAATAATACATAATGAAATATTTAACACTGGCACTGCAGTAGGCTATCTATTTATAAAAATGATGTAAAATTATCCTTTAACCTAGTAACCAGGGCATCCATTATTGTTAACAGAGGTTTGGTCGTAGAAACACTTAAAAAAAGTATAAAAGTCGAACAGGAAAAGCAGCTTCCCCAGAATACAGTTAACTCTAAAACACGCAAAACGACAAACATGAATGGAAATGTTAATATGGAATATGACGTCAAAAACACACAAAAAAGGTTGACAATAGGGCTGTCGTCTTCAAGCGGTCAGTGGCAAAAAAGACTGGGGTTTAAACCAGGTTCTAGGGTGCACCAAACTTCACAAACCCTACTGTCATCCCAAACTCGAAGCTAGTTTTGAGAGCATAACTCATTCCTTCTGATTCATATGGTGTAGTCTAGTCGATATATCGCAACATCTACATCATTCTTGGTTTGTGATCACTCAGTTACATATTAACATCTGCTAACAAACACTAAACTATTGTGAATTAATAAGAAAAACACTAAACTATTGTGAATTAATAAGAAACAAAAAACACAGAGTCCTCATGTTTTAATATACAAGCATGTTTTATTTGTGATATTGTGAATACTGTTACTAGTAACAATGACATTTAGAGCTACTAAACAAGGAAGATATTTGCTTCCTGGTTCAGTACGACGTCCACAAGAAGCACCAAATCCGCACGAGCGGCTTTTTTTAGAGCGTCGGAAAAGGTAAGACATTTTGTACACATTTGTATGATTACACAAAAGTAATTAAATTGGTCTAAAGACATCACCCTGGCGATTTCCTCTATTCACGAAT
Organism: Cyrtodaria siliqua; assembly: GCA_037043455.1. Taxonomy (NCBI): domain Eukaryota; kingdom Metazoa; phylum Mollusca; class Bivalvia; order Adapedonta; family Hiatellidae; genus Cyrtodaria; species Cyrtodaria siliqua. The sequence continues at coordinate 103,896 of JAWPHD010002852.1, read as the reverse complement.
TAAATCAGAGTTGTAGTGGGAGGGTAATTATTTTTTTTACAATTGTGTCTACCTGCATCTATTGTTTTTTTTTCTTATCGATGTTTAATAATGATCTTACACGAGTGCCTGATTAATATTGATTTATCAAACGAGTTGGATACTGCGTCCATTAAGTTATACCAAGCAGCATTTTACGCGATTTACATATTCCAAAAGTAATTAAAATTATATCTTAGTTTAGTCGGAGGGGGACTTTTTTTTTAATAGTGTCTACCTGCATCTATTGGATGTTATCGATGTTTAATAATGATCTTACACGAGTGCCTGATTAATATTGAATTTATCAAACGAGTTGGATAAAATTATATGATGTGAGGCTATGCGAGAATTTTATCCAAATTGTTCAATAAATTCAATATATAGTGAAAGGGATCTCGTTGCATGATTTCCGTAATCCATGATGTTTTTTTACAATTGTGACTACCTGCATCTATTGTTTTGTTTCCTTATCAATGTGTAATATTTAATGATCTTACACGAGTGCCTGATTAATATTGAATTTATCAAACGAGTTGGATACTGCATCCATTAAGTTATACCAAGCAACATCTTACGCGATTTACATATTCCAAAAGTAATTGAATAGGTCTAAAGACATCGCCCTGGCGAATTCCCTTATTCACAAATTTAACAAAAGTAAAACTGAAATAAGCCTGAATATTTTTACATGTAACTTGCAGTTGAATATGTCTATACACTTTTATCTAGACTGTGCTATACTTGAATATTAAATATAAAACGTGTGTATTGATCTATGCCATACTCATAGCGGGCACGCGGGTATACAATAGGAAATGAAATTAATCTGATTGCACTTGCTTTTCGTCATCTCCGGTACTATTCTGCACATAATCAACAGATACATGTACATGACATGATGTACGAACTTGTGCACCGATATAAATCTATTTGCTGATCAAACTTTTACCTGAAAAGAAAGTTGTAATATGTTTAGAGAGCAATATATTGCACTGAATTGCCAATTCCGATTGGTAGACCTCTACTTGTTTTTATCAATATAATCTTGCTTCATAATTTGATTAATACTCCTCGTCACAGTCAAGCATTTGTTGTGTGCGCGTGCCTATATTTATTACATTACATGCATGTACTTGGTGGCCCGTGATTGGAAATATTCTATTCGATTCTAAAAAAAAAATGGCCGACGCCGAAGGAAAATTACAGTTAATTAAATTTTACGCCGAGATACGCGGCATCCTTCATGCCGAGTTACGCGGAGTTCACAGGTGTGCACTTTTGCTTAATTGGATTCTACGCGGAGTAACTCGGAGTGGCTTTCACTCGGCAATAGCGTACTTTCGCCGCGTGAATTCGCCGAGTACAAACACTGACTCCGCGTAGATACGCGCGAAACTCGATACGACCAAACTCGGCGAATCGAGTGAAGTGTGTGTTTCGCGTGAGCTGTACTGTAGATATATCTTTCTGCATAACCAGTTTAAGAAACCTACATATGTGCATGCCTCCATGCTTAAAAGCATTCCTGGCATGAACCCTTGCAGCAGATTCAAAGTTTTGTATTACACAGCCATGTGCGTTGTGTGTTATTTCAGTATGAGTGTGAACTGGCAGAGCAGGAAGCCAAATTGGTAGCATCCAAGGAGTCTGTACAGAAAATCAAAGATCAGCTCAAACCTATAGAGGTAAGGAATATACTCCAGTATCATTGCTCACTGCCAGGTAGCCCCTTATCAGCAGCACCTTTATCACCAGCCCTCTTATCATCAGCACCCTTATTAACAGCACCTTTATCAAAAGCCCCCTTACCACCACCCCTCAGCATTCAAGGAGTCTATAAGAGAGTTGAAGATCAACTGAAACCTTTTAGGCTTTTTTCGAGAAAATTGGGAAAATGCCTAGGCCTGTTGATTTTGGGAAAATGAAGCGCGAGATTCAAAATTGGGGAAAAAGGAGCGTGATTTTCGCTATTTAGGGGAATGTTTTTTAAGAGAATTTTTTTATTATTAAAATGTATGCTTTATGTATAATATCAACCAGGTATTGAATTTAGCAATGATTTTAACATACAAACAATGGAAAAAGGCCCGTAATGTTTTTATTTATTTTTTCAGATTGGGAATTTGTTTATCCCAAAATGGAAAATATAGAGTTTATTGCAATTAGGAAGAGGCCAAATTTCAGCCCCACTTAAATGGATTAAAAAAGCCCTGCTTTAGAAATAAGGAATATACTCCAGTACCATTGCTCACTGCCAGTTAGTCCCTTAACAAACATCCCTTTATCACCAGACCCTTTGTCACCAGTCCCATTTCCTTTTTTCATCAGCACCTTTATCACCAGCCCTTTATCACCACCCACCCCTCAGCATTCAAGGATTTTTATTATCAGCTCCCAGCATTCAAAGGAGTCTGTACAGAGAGTCAACACTCATCCTGATGTTGGGGCTTCTGCTCCATAACAACAATCAATAGGCAGTTTTCAGGCCTTGGCTTGCTTAATATACAATGTAAACGAAATGGTAAAATAAATGCATAGAAACTATACAAATAATTAAGACATGAACTATTGTCAGGTGGTTTATAGTGTACCAGATCATGTGTCTGGTGGGCGGCATGAACTATTGTCAGGTGGTTTATAGTGTACCAGATCATGTGTCTGGTGGGCGGGACTTGAAGGTCATCAGTACCAAAGGCTGTAGGCACAATACAAACTCAATGGAAATACTTTATTTCTGTCAGATCTGATATGGACTTAAAATACAGTACAAATAAATCCTCACAATTTACATTTTATACCCATCTCTCTACCCAGGAAAAGCTAATAATCCCTCAATTTCTCAGTTAGTATATTGTGTAACTTGAAGGTTATTATTACAGGAAAAACTGAACAAAATCGATAAGCAGTCTTCAGAAATATATGGGATTCAAACTGAAATAAGTAAGTTTAATTTGTCTCTTTATGAAATAGAAGCTTTTAGAAGGTTACAACAGTAGATCGACCTAACATTTAATATTAGATTGATCCATATATCCTGTACATAGGTGTATCTCCTTTGGTGAATCGATATATCTGTTAGATGGGTCAGTCGCCTTAAGCATTGGGTTGTCAGTCGATCTTCTGTTTAAGATTGAATTAATAGAATTATATGATGTGAGACTGTGCCAGTGTATTAGCAACCCAACCGTGCAGCCGTCTTTTGCACGGCCGGTTTTGAAAAATCGCGGCCAATATTTGGAGGAGTGGGTGGGTTAATCAATTGTTGTTTTTGCTAAACACTCAAAACTTTTTCTCAGTATTGTTATATTTTGTATACATTTATAGAAGAAAGATGATCTAAAATGCACCTTTTTCACCTTTATCTGTGAAAATAAATCTGTGAGACACCCACTTTTCGTGAATTGGCATGTAATGCGTGTTAGCAAATTATTTTGCACACCCTGTTTGCATATTTGCACACCCAAGTCTTGAATGTCTGCCTGATACACTGGGCTGTGCCGAGCATCATATCAGTCTTATCCAACGAGTTTGATAAATTCCTTATTATATAGGCATGAATGTGTGGATTTATCACATAACTTCACTATAGCCTCATAAGGAACCTTTATTATTGTAGCTATGTATATAGTATAGGAGTAGATGTTGTCACAGGATAACATTGATATGATGCTGTGCACAGTCTCATTGTGTATCAAACTACTATGATTGTTATAAAATAAATTCAATATTAGACAGGCACTCATGTAAGATCCTCTTTATAGTACAACTACAAACTACAACTGCAATATTAGTGTTAGTACAAATTGTCTTTATGAGGTACCCTTACATATTTTTCTGATTCCAGCCAAACTTGGTAGTGAGACGAAGCAGATAGGTAAACATGCAGAGGAGCTACAGGAGCAGATAGAGAATGAATTCCAAGGTTAGTATTCAGAGGTACTACTGTTTTAACTGGATTTAACAAGAATTGGAACACCGTCATATTTTATTTAGGAAAATAAATATTCTACACTGCCTGTGTCATGGCAAAAGTTTCAAAATTCTGATATGTTTGTTTTCGTAACTATTGGGAAACCTTTTTTTTTTAACTATTGGTAATACACAGGCCATACTGTTTTCATCTATGTAACATTATGTTGTGTCTATATCGCAGGTTCAGATGAAGAACTGAAGAGAATGTTGGCAGATTTCAAGGACAAGTTGGAGGACCGACAGCAAACACTTCAGGAGGTATGTACGAGGGTGGTCCCAAAATAGTCGAAAAATGTTTAATAGGAACATCATGAATAATGACTGATGGCTCAAAAGGTGAGCTATTGGGATAACCCCTTGCAATTGTCTGTCATTTGTGCATCATTAACTTTCGCTTCCCATAAATCGCTTGTAAAATGTTGACCAAACTTCATAAAGATGCTCCCTAGGTCAATGGCTTTTAAGCTTGTTAAATATGTAAACAGTACATCCAAGTCGGTTGCTTTACTATAATTGGTCGAAACCTTAAAATATCTTCTCAAGAAACACTATCATGTTTATCCCTGTTGTTAAATTATGTCTGTTGTCACTGCTTGAAATAATTAACATCCTGAACTTTGGGGACAACCAACAAACATTTTTATAAATATAAATACGAGTAGGCACTAGTTTAAAATAACCATCTATTAAGCACAATTTCCCATTATTTTGTAGTATTACTCATAAAATATCTTTATTTTTAACCCATGCTGTCAGAACAAATTAGTTTTGGAATGTGGAGAGGTAGTTCTGTTTATGGTATTATGACTAAATGTGTAATTGGTTGCTGCATTTGAGAACACATGCAATAGTAATGTTTTAAACAGATCTTCAGTGGCCACATGCATACAGGACACAAATGCCTGGTTAATATTGGATTTATTAAAGTTGGATGGAATAAATTCAATATTAAATAGGCACAAATGTGAGATTCTATTTATCACATGACTCCATAAATGCCACATCACATACAATTGATGAGGCAAGTCTAAATGCACACAGAGGGGAACAGAAAAGACGAATAATTTTGCCTTTATTTGCATAATTATTTATTACACTTTTGCTTATGATGTTGAATGCTTTGTTACACCCTCACACTGCAAGTAATCAAATGTTACTCTTATTTTCAGTTTGAAAAGCGACAGAGAGAGTTGACGAGACAAGGAGAGAAGCTGGACAAGGAGAAGTCTGTCATACTGGTGGAGGTGGGACGGCTAGAGCAAGAAGCAGAGGTATGTATCTACATTGACCCAAAAGGATAACCTGGGAAAAGAGTTCATGGCCAGATGTCTGCTGCAAGACCACATGATAACACAACAAGTGTAATAATTTCAAAGTTATTTTTCAAACCAAACATATTTAAGTATGGCCATTGGCATAGCCATTGGCAGAGCTATGTCCTTTGTTTAATTTGAATTTTTATTTCAAATTCTTGATTCTTTAACTCCTCCGAACTATGACTCTAATGATGATCGTCGCCATTGCTGCTGTTGTTTTGAAATCTTTTGATGAGCAGTTGTCATAGATACATGAATTATTCCATATAGTCAACACAACGGTTGTATCTGGTATATCAACAACTGTCTTGTAAGGGTTGGCACTTTAGTTACTGATATATCTTTCCAGCGTCATAAAGACAACATCCAGAAGAGGGATGCATTGATCAAGCAGTATGCCCAAGAATACGCTTTTGATGGTATGTTTATTTCGATAAAACTCAACTTTTATAGCTTTCAAATAACTATTATGAACAGCCCTTGCTTAAAGTAGAGCAATGTTATTTTCTGTCCTGAAAATGAGGCACATTAAGTTGACATTTATCATGCATAGAGAGATATACGTATTTATTCTGAGGTCACCATTGCAGTGAGACCGAAAATAAAACTGATTCATCTTTTATAGTATATTCTGTTTCTAATAAAAAGAAATCTTTCAGATTTAAGTGGAGTTATCACTGATGAAAAATATAAAAGCTTCTTGGGTAATATGCGGACCAAGCTGGAGTCCATGATATCTGCAACAAAGGATATAAAGGTACGGGTACTGGTATTTGTGTATCAGGTCAAGGTCATAATAAGTAAAAAATAACATTTTGGTTAACTCTTCAGCCCTTTGATGTATGGCTTTCATATTTGGTATTAGCTTATATAGGGGGAGGTCTCTCAATGAACACTCTCCCACATGTCAGTTTGACTGGGCCAAGGTCAAGGTCATACATAGAAAAACTTGAGCCTTTTGGTTTATAACTCTTCAACATTTGGATGTATGGCTTTTATATTTGGTATTTAGCTTATCTAGGGGGAGGTCTTACCAGTCAAAACCCTCCCACCTGTCAGTTTGACCTGGCCCAATGTCAAGGTCATTCTTAGAACAACTCGAACATTTTGGTTAACTCTTTAACTCTTTGATGTATATGCTTTCATATTTGATATGTAAATGTAGCTTATATAGGGGGAGGTCTTTCAAATCGACACCCTCCCACCTGTCAGTTTGACCTCGAGTGAATGTCAAGGTCATACTTAGAAAAACTTGAACCTTTTGGTTAACTCTTCAACACTTTGATGTATGCTTTCATATGTAGCTTATCTAGGGGGAGATCTTTCAAATTCACACTCTCCCACCTGTCAGTTTTACCTTGGGACAAGGTCAAGGTAATACTTAGAAAAACTTGAACCTTTTGGTTAACTCTTCAATCCTTTGAGGTATGGCTTTCATATTTGTTACATAGCTTATCTAGATGGATATTTCCAATAAAAATCCTCCCACCTGTCAGTTTGACATTGTGCCAATTTCAAGTTCATACTTAGAAAAATGTTAACCTTTTGGTTAACTCTTCAACCCTTTGAGGTATGGCTTTCATATTTGGTTTGTAGCTTATAAATAGAGAGGTCTTTCCATTGAACATCTCACACCTGTCAGTTTGACCTTGTGCTAAGGTTAACTCTTCTGGCTTTCATATTTGGTTTTGTACCTTGTCTTGGCTGGTCTTTCAAATGAACACCCTTCCACCGGTCAGTTTGACCTTGCGCCAAGGTCACAGTCCTACTTAGAAAAACTTCAACCTTTCGGTTAAAGTTTTTAGCTCTACTGATCACGGATCAGCAGCGCTTATGCCGTGGTGTGTCTGATTGTCTGGATGGATTTTCATGAAACGTTACAGGAATGTTGCCCATAATGTATAGTTGATCCTAGTTCATCCGAGATGGCAACCAAAGCTAAAAATAAATTTTTAAAAATCAAGTTTGTAGTGACTACTTCTTGAAAACTATAAGTGATATTGATATTGGACTTTTTCTAAAATGATCAGCATGACAGGATGTTGGCCTTTGTCGAAAATCATTTTGATTCGGCATTAAACATGGCTATAGAGGTCATCTTTGTTTACATAGAGTTATATAGTAAAATCTTGTAGCACTACTTCTCTCAAACTACTACATGGATTGTCATGAAACTTTACGGGAATGTTGCTCTTGTTGTCTAGTTGATCCTAGCAAAAATTCACGTTGATAGATAATCCAAGATGGCTGCCAAAGCTAAAAATAGATTTTTAAAAAACAAGTTAGTAGTACTACTTCTTGAAAACTGTAAGTGGTAATAGGTATTGATATGGGAATGATCAGCATGACATGATGTTGGTCCTTGTGGACAATCATTTTGATTCGATATTAAACATGGCCGCTAGTGGCCATCTTTGTTTACATAGAGTTATATATTAACTCTTGTAGCATTACTCCTCTGAAACTATTAGATGGATTTTCATGAAACTTTTAAGGAATGTTCCCTATAATGTCTAGTTGATCCTAGCAAAATTTTAGGTTGGCCAGAAATTCAAGATGGCTGCCATGGCTAAAAATAGATTTAAAATACAGTTTTGTAGTGACTACTTCTCAAAAACTATAAGTGATATTGACAAAATGACTGGCATGACACATAGTCCCAACCACAATTCATTTCGATTTGATGAACATGGCCGCCAGTGGCCATCATTGTTTACATAGAGTTGTATAGGAAAAACTTGTGGAGACTACTCCTGAAACTACTTGATGGATTTTTATGAAACTTTACAGGAATGTTGCTCCTGATGTCTGGTTGGTCCTAAGTAAACTTCAGGTCAGCCAGAATTCAAGATGGCCACCACAGCTAAAAATTGATTTTTCAAGTATAACTTTGTGGTTACCATGAGTTATTGATTTGGTATCTTAACCAAAATGGCTGGCATAGCATGAAGTTGATCTAAACATTCTTTTTGATTTGACATCAAATATGGCCACCACCAGCCATCTTTGTTTACACAGAGTTATATAGGAAAAACTTGTTGCAACTACTCCTCTAAAACACCTTGAAGGATTTTCAGGAAAATTTATAGGAATGTTACTCTTGTTGTAAAAATGATTTTCATTTGAGAAATATTGAAAATTAAATGTATTTACTCTGACAACTGTAACGGCTGCTTGGACTTCAAACATGCCTCCTCCAAAGATGGCCATGAAACAAGCTTGTATTGTTCAATTATTATTAAACACTGCCCCTTCAAATATTGACAAACGTACAAAAGTTATGATACCGTTCCAAGATCTGGCTGTTCAGATCTCCAGGAGAGCGTTTCAGTGTCATGGACCTCTTGTTTCAAAGTCCCTATAACTATTTTTTTTATTTTTTCATTTCATTTATTTGATTCTTTTATGTTTTTTTAGCTCTACTGGCCAAGGGCCAGAACTTATGGGATGGCGAGTTGTCCGTCGTCCGTCTGTCTGTCGTCTGTCCGTTGTCCGTCGTTAACTTTTGTCTCATTAAGACGATAGGGCCTTCATTTTTCATCCGATCTTTACCAAACTTTAACAGGTTGTTAATATCAATGAATGCTCGGACAAGTTTGAAAACCAGTCTGATCGGAATAGTAACGGCAGAGTTATGGCCCTTGATTTAGTTATTAATGCTATATTGCTATATTTTGCCTCGTTAAGACGATAGGGCCTTCATTTTTCATCCTATCTTTACAAAACTTTACCACATTGTTAATAACAATGAAAGCTCGGACAAGTTCGAAAATCATCCAGATCGGACCAGTAACAGCGGAGTTATGGTCCTTGATTTAGTTAAAAATGCTATATTGCTATATTTGTCCATGTTAAGACTATAGGGCCTTCATTTTTCATCCTATCTTTACCAAACTTTACCACATTGTTAATATCAATGAAAGCTCAGACAGGTTCGAAGACAAGCCATATCAAACTAGTAACAGCGGAGTTATGGCCCTTGATTTAGTTAAAACTGCTATATTTTGCATCGTTAAGACGATAGGGGCTTCATTGTTCATCCGATCTGTACCAATCTTTATCAGATTGTTAATATCAATGAAAGCTTGGACAAGTTTGAAAACCATTCATATCGGACCAGTAACAGCGGAGTTATGCCCCCTGATTTAGTTCAAAATGCTATATTTTGCCTCGTTAAGACAATAGGGCTTTCATTTTTCATCCGATCTTTACCAAACTTTATCACATTGTTAGTATCAATGAAAGCTCGGACAAGTTCGAAAACCAGCCATATTGGACTAGTAACAGTGGAGTTATAGCCCTTGGTTTGGTTAAAAATGCTATATTTTGAGTCGTTAAGATGATAGGGGCTTCATTGTTCATCCGATCTTTACCAAACTTCATAAGTTTGTTAGTATCAATGAAAGCTCTGACAAGTTCGAAAACCAGCCAGGTCGGACCAGTAACAGCGGAGTTATGGCCCTTGATTTTGTTAAAAATGCTATAATTTGCCTCGTCATATGATAGGGCCTTCATTTTGTATCTGATCTTTGCCAAACTTTACCAGATTTATGACTTTCTTTTTTTCTTTTTTTTTTTTCTTTTTTCTTTTTTTCAGCTCTTTGTTGGACCAGTCGGACTAGTAACAGAGAAGTTATGGCTCTTGATTTAGTTAAACATGCTATATTTTGCCTCATTAATATGGTAGGGCCTTCATTTTTCATCTGATCTTTACCAAACTTTACCAGATTCTTTAGTTATGGCCCGTAACTTTCAAAAAAACGTAAATGGCAGTCACTCGCTTCATTGATGTTATAAGAGCCATGTTAACCAGTAGAGCGTCCACAGGCCCTCTTGGGCCTCTTGTTTTTGTTTTTTACGACTAAAGCTGCAATAACCCCTCACTACCCTTACCCTCCCCACCCACACACCATTTTCTACAAACAGTTATCTTTACCCTGTTTTCGACTTTGCTCCAAAGTGTTTTAAACTTGGTTTGAGTATTTGTTTATAATGTTTCAGACTGGGTCTGAGTATTTGTTTATAGAGTTTCAGACTGGGCTTGAGTATTTGTTTATAATGTTTCAGACTGGGTTTGTGTATTTGTTTATAATGTTTCAGACTGGGTTTGTGTATTTGTTTATAATGTTTCAGACTGGGCTTGAGTATTTGTTTATAATGTTTCAGATTGGGTTTGTGTATTTGTTTATAATGTTTCAGACGGGGCTTGAGTATTTGTTTATAATGTTTCAGACTGGGTTTGTGTATTTGTTTATTATGTTTCAGACTGGGTTTAAGTATTTGTTTATAATGTTTTAGACTGGGTTTGTGTATTTGTTTATTATGTTTCAGACTGGGTTTTAGTATGTGGTTATAATGTTTCAGACTGGGTTTGGGTACTGTGAAATCATTATATTTCATGGGGGATTTAATTTCGCGTATTTCGTGGTTGACCCAAGCCGCGAAATCAAATCTCCACGATTATAATTGTCCAAGAGTTTGAATTAAGAAGTATGTGTAAGAAAACTGCTTAACAGTTTGTTCCTGATCGGTTATGTATTTCAGTTTTATCAATGAGTAAAATACTTATTGAACCAGGTCGTTTGTTGCAGATAAAACGTTTATCATTATGTATGTATGTATTGAGTAATAATATAATTATTCATATGATAATAAAAAAATTAAATATTTCATTTTTTTGTTTTAATCTTTTCAATACCAGTATGTATGCCCATGTGTTGACACACCTGAGTTTACGCAAGCAGACTAATAAATCCATTCACGATTGATATTTAAATTTGTTATCGTTGTCATCATCTACAGAGTACTGACCTTCAGAGGTCGGCAGTTTACTTTGCAAAGTGAATACTTGTAGGTACTTTCAGTAAATTGAACACATACAGATTTTATATATTTAATCAACAAAAAATAAATACTAGTAACAAACAAATCACATGCTAACATAACAACATTTAAAACACAATACAGTAGGACTTCTGTGTTTACATATCAATTAGTAGTAGTTATCATACAATGAAAACAACTTAACGTGTTTCGATTACCTTTTTAACACTCCTTATATGACGCATCGCCATTCATTAATATTCATGAGCTAATTATAGCTGTTAGCCAATAAAATCACAGAGATTTGACACACATCGACGCAGGTGACTGCAATTTTCTCTTTAAACAAACAATGGTGTCAGGCAGGGTACAAATTAAAAAAACAAAACAACGGGAGATCACACAATATCATCCGCGGAGTAAGTGTGTTCAGTGTTAGGTGACCTTGGTTATTTGTTTATTTGACATGCGACAGGACAGGGCTGACGTAATCGCCAGACAGCCCTGCCAATACGTAGCCTGGGGACGTGTTTGCACTTACAAAATTTATCTGGGTCAAATTTATCAATAATGTGTTTCAACATACAGCGCTCTTTTTACAGATTTTGTTTTTCAAAATCAGAAATGCGCGAAATTAAGTCCGCTCGAAACTTTCTTTTTGAAAAGAATCGCTAAATTTAATCCCGACGAAACAAAAATGATTTCACAGTATTTGGTTTATAATGTTTCAGACTGGGTTTTAATATGTGGTTATATTGTTTCAGACTGGGTTTGAGTATTTCATTATAATGTTTCAAACTGGGTTTCAGTATTTTTTATGATGTTTCAGACTGGGTTTGAGGAGAGAGAGAATGAGATACAGATAAAGATAGATGAACTGAGGGACACAAAGACAAAACTTGAGCAGAATGAGAAGATCAAGAAGAAAATGATGGTGGGTATCACAGAGAGTACTTTAATCCTGGATAGTGGGTATCACAAATAGTGTACTGTAATCCAGGTTCCTATGTGTCTGGTAATCCTGTATGGTGGGTATCACAAATAGTGTACTGTAATCCAGGTTCCTATGAGTCTTGTAATACTGTATGGTGGGTATCATGATAGATAGTGTACTGTAATCCAAGTTCTTATGTCTCTGGAAAACCTGTATGGTGGGTGTCACAAACAGTGTACTGTAATCCAAATTCCTATGTATCTGGTAATCCTGTATGATGGGTATCACAACTAGTGTTCTGTAATTCAGATTCCTATGTATCTGGTAGTCCTGTATCATTGGTATCACAAATAGTGTTCTGTAATCCAGATTCCTATGTATCTGGTAATCCTGTATAGTGGGTATCACAAATAGTGTTCTGTATTCCAGATTCCTATGTGTCTGGTAATCCTGCATGGTGGGTATCACAAATAGTGTTCTGTAATTCAGGTTCCTAAGTGTCTGATAGTCCTGTATCAGTGGTATCACAAATAGTGTTCTGTAAACCAGATTCCTATGTGTCTGGTAATCCTGTATGATTGGTATCACAAATAGTGTTGTGTAATTCAGGTTCCTATGTGTCTGGTAGTCCTGTATCAGTGGTATCACAAATAGTGTTCTGTAAACCAGATTCCTATGTGTCTGGTAATCCTGTATGATTGGTATCACAAATAGTGTTGTGTAATTCAGGTTCCTAAGTGTCTGATAGTCCTGTATCATTGGTATCACAAATAGTGTTCTGTAATCCAGATTCCTATGTATCTGGTAATCCTGTATAGTGGGTATCACAAATAGTGTTCTGTATTCCAGATTCCTATGTGTCTGGTAATCCTGCATGGTGGGTATCACAAATAGTGTTCTGTAATTCAGGTTCCTAAGTGTCTGATAGTCCTGTATCATTGGTATCACAGTGTTCTGTAATCCAGATTCCTATGTATCTGGTAATCCTGTATAGTGAGTATCACAAATAGTGTTCTGTAATCCAGGTTCCTATGTGTCTGGTAGTCCTGTATCATTGATATTACAAATAGTGTTCTGTAATCCAGTTTCCTATGTGTCTGGTAATCCTGTATGGTGGGTAGCACAAATAGTGTACTCTAATCCAGGTACCTATGTATTTGGTAATCCTGAATGGTGGGTATCACACATAGTGTACTGTAATCCAGGTTCCTATGTACCTGGTAATACTGTATCATTGGTATCACAAATAGTGTACTGTAATCCAGGTTCCTATATACCTGGTAATCCTGTATCATTGGTATCACAAATAGTGTTCTGTAATCTAGTTTCCTATGTGTCTGGTAATCCTGTATGGTGGGTAGCAAAAAAAGTGTACTCTAATCCAGGTTCCTATGTATCTGGTAATCCTGTATCGTGGGTATCACAAATAGTGTACTGTAATCCAGATTCCTATGTATTTGGTAATCCTGTATGGTGGGTATCACAAATAGTGTACTGTAATCCAGGTTCCTATGTATCTGGTAATCCTGTATGATGGGTATCACAAATAGTGTTCTGTAATCCAGATTCCTATGTATCTGGTAATCCTGTATAGTGGGTATCACAAATAGTGTTCTGTAATCCAGATTCCTATGTATCTGGTAATCCTGTATGATGGGTATCACAAATAGTGTTCTGTAATTCTGGTTCATAAGTGTCTGATAGTCCTGTATCATTGGTATCACAGTGTTCTGTAATCCAGATTCCTATGTATCTGGTAATCCTGTATAGTGAGTATCACAAATAGTGTTCTGTAATCCAGTCTCCTATGTGTCTGGTAGTCCTGTATCATTGATATTACAAATAGTGTTCTGTAATCCAGTTTCCTATGTGTCTGGTAATCCTGTATGGTGGGTAGCACAAATAGTGTACTCTAATCCAGGTACCTATGTATTTGGTAATCCTGTATGGTGGGTATCACAAATAGTGTACTGTAATCCAGATTCCTATGTATTTGGTAATCCTGTATGGTGGGTATCACAAATAGTGTACTGTAATACAGGTTCCTATGTATCTGGTAATCCTGTATGATGGGTATCACAAATAGTGTTCTGTAATCCAGATTCCTATGTATCTGGTAATCCTGTATAGTGGGTATCACAAATAGTGTTCTGTAATCCAGATTCCTATGTGTCTGGTAATCCTGTATGGTGGGTAGCACAAAAAGTGTACTCTAATCCAGGTTCCTATGTGTCTGGTAATCCTGTATGGTGGGTATCACAAATAGTGTACTGTAATCCAGGTTCCTATGTGTCATGGTAATCCTGTATGGTGGGTATCACAAAAAGTGTACTGTAATCCAAGTTCCTATGAGTCTTGTAATACTGTATGGTGGGTATCATGATAGATAGTGTACTGTTATCCAGGTTCTTATGTCTCTGGTAATCCTGTATGGTGGGTATCACAAACAGTGTACTGTAATCCAAATTCCTATGTATCTGGTAATCCTGTATGATGGGTATCACAACTAGTGTTCTGTAATCCAGATTCCTATGTATCTGGTAATCCTGTGTCATGGGTATCACAAATAGTGTTCCGTAATTCAGGTTCCTATGTGTCTGGTAGTCCTGTATCAGTGGTATCACAAATAGTGTTCTGTAAACCAGATTCCTATGTGTCTGGTAATCCTGTATGATGGGTATCACAAATAGTGTTGTGTAATTCAGGTTCCTAAGTGTCTGATAGTCCTGTATCATTGGTATCACAAATAGTGTTCTGTAATCCAGATTCCTATGTATCTGGTAATCCTGTATAGTGGGTATCACAAATAGTGTTCTGTAATCCAGATTCCTATGTGTCTGGTAATCCTGTATGATGGGTATCACAAATAGTGTTCTGTAATCCAGATTCCTATGTATCTGGTAATCCTGTATGATGGGTATCACAAATAGTGTTCTGTAATCCAGATTCCTATGTATCTGGTAATCCTGTATAGTGAGTATCACAAATAGTGTTCTGTAATCCAGATTCCTATGTGTCTGGTAATCCTGTATGATGGGTATCACAAATAGTGTTCTGTAATTCAGGTTCATAAGTGTCTGATAGTCCTGTATCATTGGTATCACAGTGTTCTGTAATCCAGATTCCTATGTATCTGGTAATCCTGTATAGTGAGTATCACAAACAGTGTACTGTAATCCAAATTCCTATGTATCTGGTAATCCTGTATGATGGGTATCACAACTAGTGTTCTGTAATTCAGATTCCTATGTATCTGGTAATCCTGTGTCATGGGTATCACAAATAGTGTTCCGTAATTCAGGTTCCTATGTGTCTGGTAGTCCTGTATCAGTGGTATCACAAATAGTGTTCTGTAAACCAGATTCCTATGTGTCTGGTAATCCTGTATGATTGGTATCACAAATAGTGTTGTGTAATTCAGGTTCCTAAGTGTCTGATAGTCCTGTATCATTGGTATCACAAATAGTGTTCTGTAATCCAGATTCCTATGTATCTGGTAATCCTGTATAGTGGGTATCACAAATAGTGTTCTGTATTCCAGATTCCTATGTGTCTGGTAATCCTGTATGATGGGTATCACAAATAGTGTTCTGTAATTCAGGTTCCTAAGTGTCTGATAGTCCTGTATCATTGGTATCACAGTGTTCTGTAATCCAGATTCCTATGTATCTGGTAATCCTGTATAGTGAGTATCACAAATAGTGTTCTGTAATCCAGGTTCCTATGTGTCTGGTAGTCCTGTATCATTGATATTACAAATAGTGTTCTGTAATCCAGTTTCCTATGTGTCTGGTAATCCTGTATGGTGGGTAGCACAAAAAGTGTACTCTAATCCCGGTACCTATGTATTTGGTAATCCTGAATGGTGGGTATCACAAATAGTGTACTGTAATCCAGGTTCCTATGTACCTGGTAATACTGTATCATTGGTATCACAAATAGTGTACTGTAATCCAGGTTCCTATATACCTGTTAATCCTGTATCATTGGTATCACAAATAGTGTTCTGTAATCTAGTTTCCTATGTGTCTGGTAATCCTGTATGGTCGGTAGCACAAAAGGTGTACTCTAATCCAGGTTCCTATGTATCTGGTAATCCTGTATCGTGGGTATCACAAATAGTGTACTGTAATCCAGATTCCTATGTATTTGGTAATCCTGTATGGTGGGTATCACAAATAGTGTACTGTAATCCAGGTTCCTATGTATCTGGTAATCCTGTATGATGGGTATCACAAATAGTGTTCTGTAATCCAGATTCCTATGTATCTGGTAATCCTGTATAGTGGGTATCACAAATAGTGTTCTGTAATCCAGATTCCTATGTGTCTGGTAATCCTGTATGATGGGTATCACAAATAGTGTTCTGTAATTCAGGTTCATAAGTGTCTGATAGTCCTGTATCATTGGTATCACAGTGTTCTGTAATCCAGATTCCTATGTATCTGGTAATCCTGTATAGTGAGTATCACAAATAGTGTTCTGTAATCCAGTCTCCTATGTGTCTGGTAGTCCTGTATCATTGATATTACAAATAGTGTTCTGTAATCCAGTTTCCTATGTGTCTGGTAATCCTGTATGGTGGGTAGCACAAATAGTGTACTCTAATCCAGGTACCTATGTATTTGGTAATCCTGTATGGTGGGTATCACAAATAGTGTACTGTAATCCAGATTCCTATGTATTTGGTAATCCTGTATGGTGGGTATCACAAATAGTGTACTGTAATACAGGTTCCTATGTATCTGGTAATCCTGTATGATGGGTATCACCAATAGTGTTCTGTAATCCAGATTCCTATGTGTCTGGTAATCCTGTATGGTGGGTAGCACAAAAAGTGTACTCTAATCCAGGTTCCTATGTGTCTGGTAATCCTGTATGGTGGGTATCACAAATAGTGTACTGTAATCCAGGTTCCTATGTGTCTTGTAATACTGTATGGTGGGTATCATGATAGATAGTGTACTGTTATCCAGGTTCTTATGTCTCTGGTAATCCTGTATGGTGGGTATCACAAACAGTGTACTGTAATCCAAATTCCTATGTATCTGGTAATCCTGTATGATGGGTATCACAAATAGTGTTCCGTAATTCAGGTTCCTATGTGTCTGGTAGTCCTGTATCAGTGGTATCACAAATAGTGTTCTGTAATCCAGGTTCCTATGTGTCTGGTAGTCCTGTATCAGTGGTATCACAAATAGTGTTCTGTAAACCAGATTCCTATGTGTCTGGTAATCCTGTATGATGGGTATCACAAATAGTGTTGTGTAATTCAGGTTCCTAAGTGTCTGATAGTCCTGTATCATTGGTATCACAAATAGTGTTCTGTAATCCAGATTCCTATGTATCTGGTAATCCTGTATAGTGGGTATCACAAATAGTGTTCTGTAATCCAGATTCCTATGTGTCTGGTAATCCTGTATGATGGGTATCACAAATAGTGTTCTGTAATCCAGATTCCTATGTATCTGGTAATCCTGTATGATGGGTATCACAAATAGTGTTCTGTAATCCAGATTCCTATGTATCTGGTAATCCTGTATGATGGGTATCACAAATAGTGTTCTGTAATCCAGATTCCTATGTATCTGGTAATCCTGTATAGTGGGTATCACAAATAGTGTTCTGTAATCCAGATTCCTATGTGTCTGGTAATCCTGTATGATGGGTATCACAAATAGTGTTCTGTAATTCAGGTTCATAAGTGTCTGATAGTCCTGTATCATTGGTATCACAGTGTTCTGTAATCCAGATTCCTATGTATCTGGTAATCCTGTATAGTGAGTATCACAAATAGTGTTCTGTAATCCAGTCTCCTATGTGTCTGGTAGTCCTGTATCATTGATATTACAAATAGTGTTCTGTAATCCAGTTTCCTATGTGTCTGGTAATCCTGTATGGTGGGTAGCACAAATAGTGTACTCTAATCAAGGTACCTATGTATTTGGTAATCCTGTATGTTGGGTATCACAAATAGTGTACTGTAATCCAGGTTCCTATGTACCTGGTAATACTGTATCATTGGTATCACAAATAGTGTACTGTAATCCAGGTTCCTATGTACCTGGTAATCCTGTATCATTGGTATCACAAATAGTGTTCTGTAATCCAGTTTCCTATGTGTCTGGTAATCCTGTATGGTGGGTAGCACAAATAGTGTACTCTAATCCAGGTTCCTATGTATCTGGTAATCCTGTATCGTGGGTATCACAAATAGTGTACTGTAATCCAGATTCCTATGTATTTGGTAATCCTGTATGGTGGGTATCACAAATAGTGTACTGTAATCCAGGTTCCTATGTACCTGGTAGTCCTGTATCATTGGTATCACAAATAGTGTTCTATAATCCAGTTTCCTATGTGTCTGGTAATCCTGTATGGTGGGTAGCACAAATAGTGTACTCTAATCCAGGTTCCTATGTATCTCAGGGTTTTACACTGATTTTTCATTTTAGGGGTCCTCAGGACTCAACTTAATGAATTTTAGGGGTCCCGTCAATAAATATGGGAGTCCCAAATACATTCTTTGCACGTAGCTGGCACATGAATTTTACCTTTGCAATACTTGTACAGAATGCATATGAACTTTAGAGTCTTGATGTCTCATTAGTGTCGAATTCTGGAAATTTGTGCACCCTTCGGTAAAAGGATTAGAACTGGCTTTAGCAGAAATGCACGTGTCACAAAACTTCTCGTTATTTTTTAACCACAACCATTTATATTTCTCAAGCCATTCTGTCAAAAATTTACGGGCCGTTAGGTGCAGGTTTTGTGTCATTGTTCGACTCGCTATTGGAAACCTCCTGTGATAGAGTATCGGCTTTATTTTTGCCGAAAAAGGACCGTAAGTCTGATTGTTTTGACATTTTGAACGCAGACGAAAAACAACAATGTACGAGATAATCGCCGAAATATCCGCATGAGCTTTCTCGTCAACAGCAGGTGCGCGAGCCTAGGATTGGTCAATTTAGTAAAGAAAGACAACTCTTACGAATATAGTAGTTTATGCCTAACACTGCATTTGTCGGCCTTTGCATGCTCAACCACGAAACATTGTGCATCCCAAGGGACGCGGATTCGATAATTTTACGGGTCCTGTTCGACATTTTATGCGTATTTGACGCAGAAAATCGCGTCCCGTAAATCCCTGCATCTGGTAATCCTGTATCGTGAGTATCACAAATACTGTAATCCAGATTCCTATGTACCTGGTAATCCTGTATCGTGGTTATCACAAATATTGTTCTGTAATCCAGATTCCTATGTATCTGGTAATCCTGCATGGTGGGCATCACAAATAGTGTTCTGTAATCCAGATTCCTATGTATCTGATAATCATGGACGTCTTTATATCTGGCAATCATAGACAACTTTGTCTTAGATAATCACAAACATGCTTTCTGTTATCCTGAATTTCTCTTATATTTTGCCTGTCTCTGGAAGCTTTGTTTACTATTTCAGATGGAAAACGAGACAAAGATTCGTCAAATCAACAAAAAGCTAAGTGAAATCGAGGCCTCGGGTGGTAGACTCGACCAGTTAAAGCGGGAACTAAAAAGAAATGTATGTACAAAGTGTTGTGTGTAAAAATTTATCCAGCAGTATTTTCTAGTTTTCTAGTAGCTTCGTCACTGGTTCACATTGTTTATGTTTAATACTGGAAATCTTTTTGGGATCCAATTACACCTATGTGTTAGATTAAAAGTATATTTGTCAGAATGAAGGATATATATTTCAAACAATAGAATCTTCAAACCTCAAAAACATGTTATTAGTCATTGAACTGACCTGAACTGAAATTATATATGATTTTTGTGTTGCCTTTTCGAAGAAAAATGTGATACATAGGGATCACTTTGTCGTCCATCAGCACGTCCATCCGGACTTCATCAAACTTTCAATATATAGTCATCATGACAACATCGACATGACCATACTAAAATATAAAGGTCAAGGTTACACTGAAGGTCATTATATGGGTTAAATGCTCATTTTGTTCTTCACGAAAAGTTATTCAGGCAAGTTTGTCAAGGTCATTTATCTGGGTCCAAAAACCCTTGTTATACTGACAAAGCGCTGACAGGCAACACATGTGTTCGGCGGAACACCCGTCTAGTTGAATATATATTTTTTCTCTTCATAAAACTAAAAGAATAGTTTACACTGAGAAACTGAGTAAAAACTTCCTAATTGAAACAAAAGTTTTATCCACTCAGTGCCTTTCATTACAGATGTCCCATTGTATAACCTTGAAACCTTTGAAAGATTGTTATAATTTTATAAGCGTCATTTCGACATTCTGTTGTTTTTCACTAAGGAACATGAGTTACAGAGATTGGAAAGTTCCGTGAACCCAGATGACCTGAAACAGGAGATATCTGAACTGACCAAGGAGAAGTCACGTCTCGACTCCAAGATTAGTGAACTAAGGTATGTGTAAGGTGCTATACTGACGTCTGTGCTCTTCGTAGCATCAGAGGAAAGTATGTTGGTTCTAATTTTATAATTAACACATTAACCGAAACCATCCATAGATTAGGATATAGCATATTGTATTCTGTGCTGTGTTTTCAGCTCTGAGATGAACCGGCTGACCCTGGAGTCAAGTGCCCAGGCCCAGTTGGATGTCCTGAAGAAGGATCGATCAACCAAGGAGGAGAGCATCAGGAGACTGTAAGTCTACACTTGTCCAGGCATATATGACAACTCTTGTCCAAGCATATTTGACTATTCTTGTCCAGCCATATACAATTATTCTTGTCCAGGCATGTATGACAACTCTTGTCCAAGCATATTTGACTATTCTTGTCCAGCCATATACAATTATTCTTGTCCAGGCATGAATGACAACTCTTGTCCAGGCATATTTGACTATTCTTGTCCAGCCATATACATTTATTCTTGTCCAGGCATATATGAAAACTCTTGTCCAGGTATATTTGACTATTCTTGTCCAGCCATATATGATTGTTCTTGTCCAGGCATATATGACAACTCTTGTCCATCCATATATGAATATTCTTGTCCACGCATATATGACAAGTTTTGTCCAGGCATATTTGACTATTCTTGTCCAGGAATATATGAAAACTCTTGTCCAGGCTTATTTGACTTCTTGTTCAGCCATATATGATTATTCTTGCGCAGGCATATTTGACTTTTCTTGTCCAGGTATATTTTACAAATGTCTGTAAAGGTTTTGTTCCTGGCACATAACTTCCATGCTATTCGAGATGCCAGGATGAAACCATGCTATGAGGTGTGTCACGTCAGATAACATACTTAGTTGTTGCCCTTGATTGGAAATGAAATTGAATTAGCAGCCAATAGCATCCATGCTATTTGAGACCTGATGAAACATGGTACATATATTTTCTAGTTGTACATGTTAGGCTTGCTTACTGATTATTCCTTGCGTTTTAGGACGGGAAATTGACATAGTTTTCTAGCTGCTTCTGTATTAAAAAAAAAAAAAGCATCAATTTCAAAGTTTTTCAATCTAAAGTTCATGCAATGCTCTTGGTGTTCCGTTTCAGGAAGGCCAAGCAAGAAGACTCAATCAAAAAGCTACTGGGACACATGCCGAGTAGAAATATACGCGGAGAGCTGGAGGAGTATATAGGGTAACTACTCATGTTCAGTTTTACTGTTATACACCAGGGTTGGGGTGGCAGAGGAGTATATAGGGTAACTACACATGTTCAGTTTTACTGTTATACACCAGGGTTGGGGTGGCGGAGAAGTATATAGGGTAACTACACATGTTCAGTTTTACTGTTATACACCAGGGTTGGGGTGGCGGAGAAGTATATAGGGTAACTACACATGTTCAGTCTTACTGTTGTACACCAGGGTTGGGGTGGCAGAGGAGTATATAGGGTAACTACACATGTTCAGTTTTACTGTTGTACACCAGGGTTGGGGTGGCAGAGGAGTATATAGGGTAACTACACATGTTCAGTCTTACTGTTGTACACCAGGGTTGGGGTGGCGGAGAAGTATATAGGGTAACTACACATATTCAGTCTTACTGTTGTACACCAGGGTTGGGGTGGCAGAGGAGTATATAGGGTAACTACACATGTTCAGTTTTACTGTTGTACACCAGGGTTGGGGTGGCAGAGGAGTATATAGGGTAACTACACATGTTCAGTTTTACTGTTGTACACCAGGGTTGGGGTGGCAGAGGAGTATATAGGGTAACTACACATGTTCAGTCTTACTGTTGTACACCAGGGTTGGAGTGGCAGAGGAGTATATAGGATAACTACACATATTCAGTCTTACTGTTATACACCAGGGTTGGGGTGGCAGAGGAGTATATAGGATAACTACACATATTCAGTCTTACTGTTATACACCAGGGTTGGGGTGGCAGAGGAGTATATAGGGTAACTACACATGTTCAGTCTTACTGTTGTACACCAGGGTTGGGGTGGCGAAGAAGTATATAGGGTAACTACACATATTCAGTCTTACTGTTATACACCAGGGTTGGGGTGGCAGAGGAGTATATAGGGTAACTGCACATGTTCAGTTTTACTGTTGTACACCAGGGTTGGGGTGGCGGAGAAGTATATAGGGTAACTACACATGTTCAGTTTTACTGTTGTACACCAGGGTTGGGGTGGCAGAGGAGTATATAGGTAACTACACATGTTCAGTTTTACTGTTGTACACCAGGGTTGGGGTGGCAGAGGAGTATATAGGGTAACTACACATGTTCAGTTTTACTGTTGTACACCAGGGTTGGGGTGGCAGAGGAGTATATAGGGTAACTACACATGTTCAGTTTTACTGTTGTACACCAGGGTTGGGGTGGCGGAGAAGTATATAGGGTAACTACACATGTTCAGTCTTACTGTTGTACACCAGGGTTGGGGTGGCAGAGGAGTATATAGGGTAACTACACATGTTCAGTTTTACTGTTGTACACCAGGGTTGGGGTGGCAGAGAAGTATATAGGTAACTACACATGTTCAGTCTTACTGTTGTACACCAGGGTTGGGGTGGCGGAGAAGTATATAGGGTAACTACACATATTCAGTCTTACTGTTATACACCAGGGTTGGGGTGGCAGAGGAGTATATAGGGTAACTACACATATTCAGTTTTACTGTTATACACCAGGGTTGGGGTGGCGGAGGAGTATATAGGGTAACTACACATGTTCAGTTTTACTGTTGTACACCAGGGTTGGGGTGGCGGAGAAGTATATAGGGTAACTACACATGTTCAGTTTTACTGTTATACACCAGGGTTGGGGTGGCGGAGGAGTATATAGGGTAACTACACATGTTCAGTTTTACTGTTGTACACCAGGGTTGGGGTGGCGGAGAAGTATATAGGGTAACTACACATGTTCAGTTTTACTGTTATACACCAGGGTTGGGGTGGCGGAGAAGTATATAGGGTAACTACACATGTTCAGTTTTACTGTTATACACCAGGGTTGGGGTGGCAGAGAAGTATATAGGTAACTACACATGTTCAGTCTTACTGTATAGGGTAACTACACATATTCAGTTTTACTGTTGTACACCAGGGTTGGGGTGGCAGAGGAGTATATAGGGTAACTACACATATTCAGTCTTACTGTTATACACCAGGTTGGGGTGGCAGAGGAGTATATAGGGTAACTACACATGTTCAGTCTTACTGTTATACACCAGGGTTGGGGTGGCAGAGGAGTATATAGGTAACTACACATATTCAGTCTTACTGTTATACACCAGGGTTGGGGTGGCAGAGGAGTATATAGGTAACTACACATGTTCAGTCTTACTGTTGTACACCAGGGTTGGGGTGGCAGAGGAGTATATAGGGTAACTACACATGTTCAGTTTTACTGTTATACACCAGGGTTGGGGTGGCAGAGAAGTATATAGGTTAACTACACATGTTCAGTTTTACTGTTGTACACCAGGGTTGGGGTGGCGGAGGAGTATATAGGGTAACTACACATGTTCAGTTTTACTGTTGTACACCAGGGTTGGGGTGGCAGAGGAGTATATAGGGTAACTACACATGTTCAGTTTTACTGTTGTACACCAGGGTTGGGGTGGCAGAGGAGTATATAGGGTAACTACACATGTTCAGTTTTACTGTTGTACACCAGGGTTGGGTCGGCGGAGGAGTATATAGGGTAACTACACATGTTCAGTTTTACTGTTGTACACCAGGGTTGGGGTGGCGGAGAAGTATATAGGGTAACTACACATGTTCAGTTTTACTGTTATACACCAGGGTTGGGGTGGCGGAGGAGTATATAGGGTAACTACACATGTTCAGTTTTACTGTTGTACACCAGGGTTGGGGTGGCGGAGAAGTATATAGGGTAACTACACATGTTCAGTTTTACTGTTATACACCAGGGTAGGGGTGGCGGAGAAGTATATAGGGTAACTACACATGTTCAGTTTTACTGTTGTACACCAGGGTTGGGGTGGTGGAGAAGTATATAGGGTAACTACTCATATTCAGTTTTACTGTTATACACCAGGGTTGGGGTGGCGGAGAAGTATATAGGGTAACTACACATGTTCAGTTTTACTGTTATACACCAGGGTTGGGGTGGCGGAGAAGTATATAGGGTAACTACACATGTTCAGTTTTACTGTTATACACCAGGGTTGGGGTGGCGGAGAAGTATATAGGGTAACTACACATGTTCAGTTTTACTGTTATACACCAGGGTTGGGGTGGCGGAGAAGTATATAGGGTAACTACACATGTTCAGTTTTACTGTTATACACCAGGGTGGGGGTGGCGGAGAAGTATATAGGGTAACTACACATGTTCAGTTTTACTGTTGTACACCAGGGTTGGGGTGGCGGAGGAGTATATAGGGTAACTACACAGTCTTATAGAAATATAAACATTATTTTATGAAACAAGCTACACAGCTTTTACAAGTCACTCTTGATGGCGTGAATGATGGCATTAGTCTGGTCTTGATGGCGTGAATGACGGCATTAGTCTGGTCTTGATGGCTTGAATGACGGCATTAGTCTGGTCTTGATGGCTTGAATGACGGCATTAGTCTGGTCTTGATGGCGTGAATGACGGCATTAGTCTGGTCTTGATGGGGGGAAGAAAGCGGGCGAGACTCGAACCTGGTTCATTTTGGCGAGAAGCGAGTGCGCTACCCAGCTACCCAGCTACCCAGATAAGAGTCAGTCTTAATGCTGTAAACTAGGGTTGTGGGTGACAGAGGTGTGTATAGAATAACTATAGATACATTCTTAATGTTATGAACCAGGGCTTGTGGGCCAGAGGTAGGGTAACTACATAGATTTATTCTTAATGTAATGCACTGAAGTTGGGGAGGCGAGGAATATGGATGAGGAAGCAAGACTCAGTTATGTACCTGCTGGTACACATGCCAACTAGAAAAATCTGCTGTGAGTTAGACAAATATAGTTGGGTTACAAACTTCACTACATTTTTAGAAAATACTGGTATATATTACATCCTGTGAAATTCCCAATTGTCTTGTATGTTCAGGAAGCAGACTCAAGATGTGAAAAGATGCTCCATTGAAATGAACCAGACAAAAAACAACCTATCTAAGCTGGAAACAGAAAGGAAAATGGTCATGTGAGTATGACACCACCATAACTGTGCTTCTCTTGGATGTAGGAGAGGTGATCCAAAGTTGGGGAAACGTCATATATATTTAAGAGAGTTATTATGTCGCCTGTGTAGCATGGAAGACACTTAGGGATCTCTTTGTCCGTCGTATCGTCGTCCGTCATTGTCGTCCGTCACGCTTTAACCTAACCTTGGCCATAACTTGAAAAGTGTTTGACATATGTTCATGAAACTTCAAACACATCTTCATCTTAACCCAGGCCGACCATAAAAAGTGTTGGTTTGCTGTTTCCCTACCTACCCATGAAGAAAGGGCCCTACCCGAAACTTTTTATAATTATTTTTTTTTACTATCTTTAGCATATTTTTCTTTCATTTCTGAAGGTTTTTACTGTCTTTGGCAAAAAACAACAACCCCTACCTACCTACCCACTTATAAAATCCTGGGTTGGGAAACAGCAAACAAATGTATTTTTAAGGATGGCCCCAAGGAATGCTGTTACACATGTCCAATAACTGTTGACTCATTTTGACAGAGTTATGTCCCCTTTCATAAAAGTTTCACCTGCAACCTAACCAGGCTCATAACTGGCCATAAATTAAGAAGTATTTGACCTATGTTCATGAAACTTCACACACACATTCATCTTACCACACAGAATATTGTTACCTATGACCAATAACTCTGACTTTCATTTTGACAGTTATGCCCACTTTCATAAAACTTTAACCTGCAACCTAACCAAGCTCATAATTGGCCATAACTTAAGAAGTATTTGACCTATGTTCATGAAACTTCACACACATGGCCAATAACTATGACTTTCATTTTGGCAGAGGTATGCCCCCTTTTCATAAAACTTTAACCTGCAACCTAACCTAGCTCATAACTTGGCAAAATATTGACCTATGGTCATGAAACTTGACACAGTTCTTCCTTATCAATTATCCAATGCAGATTTATACCCCTTTTCATAAACTTTTAACACTTTAAAAAAAGCTGCTCTATAATTTATGAAGGATTGAACCCCTGTCTTCAAACTTTATAGAGGGCTGGCGTGGCGCAGTCGGTAGCGCGGCGGATTTGTAACCGGAGGCCCCAGGTTCTATCCTCCGTGGTACCACTGAGTTCCGTCGGTGTGTTCTTGGGCAAGACACTTTCCCTCAGCCTCGTCCATCGGAAGGGGACGTAAACCGGACGGTTCCGTGTATCGGTCTATCCTCCGAGCACGTAAAAGAACCATAGGAATCTATTCGATAATAAGAGTAGGGCAGGTTCCCGGATTCCTATGTATACTTCCCCTCTCTCTGGGGCGGCTCTAAATAACCTATACTGTGTTGATGAGCCGTTAAACAACATTCAGTTCAATTCGAACTTTACACAAGTGTTCCGTGGAACACCCTTCTAGAGCTTATAAAAGTTTGCTTTAAGATTTATTTAGAATTTAGAGGGACACACAGCAGTCTTGAAGTTTGTATCAAGCATTAAAATTAGCACCTCGATTTATTATACCCCTGCTAAACAAAGTTTAGTGGGATATACTGGTTTCACCTTCTCTGTCCGTCCGTCCATCCGTCTGTCCATCCATCTATCCATCTGTCTGTAGACGTAACCTTTTCCGCTCCATAACTCCTTTCCCCCTAAAGCAAATCTCTTAAAACGTCATGGGTGGACTGCCTGTGATGAGAGGATGACCCCTATTTATTTTGAGGTCAGTAGATCATAGGTCAAGGTCACCGTGACCCAATCATGAAAAACCTTGTCCACACCATAACTCCTCTCCCCCTGAAGTAATTCTAATGAAACTTCATAGCTGAATTGCCTGTGGTGAGAGGATGACCCCTATTGATTTTGAGGTCAGTAGGTCAAAGGTCAAGGACACTGGGACCCGATAATGAAAAACCTGGTTCGCTCCATGACTCCTCTCCCCCTGAAGCAAATCTCAAAAAAACTTCATACATGGACTGCCTGTGGTGAGATGATGACTCCTATTGATCTTGAGGTCAGTAGGTCAAAGGTCAAGGACACCAGGATCCGACCATGAAAATCCTCGTCCGCTCTGTAACTCAACTCCCCCTAAAGCTAATCTCATGAAACTTCATGGGTAGACTGCCTGTGATGAGAGGATGACCCCTATTGATTTTGAGGTCAGGAGGTAAAAGGTCAAGGCCACCATTACCTGATCATGAAAATCCTATTCCACTCAATCTTGACTCAAATGGTAGGGTGCGGAATGGGGGGAACTGGTAGTGGGGGTATATTTGTTGCCCTTAAAAGGCGACAGCTCTAGTTAATCCAGTATCATTTTAACTTTAAACCTGCTTTCATTATGAGTTTTGTTTGAATTGTCTACGTCCCGAAAAATGTGTGTGTCTATCTCCTTCCACAGTTTCTAATCGATTGTTTAGAAAACTTTATAGGATGCTTACCTTTAATGTCAAAATGTGCAATTTTCTTCCGTGTCAAAATTGATCTTGTATTATCGGAGCCCTTTTTTCCTCAAATTTTATGTCTTTAGATTGTTTTCAGTGTCCAATGGACACATTTCTGGTTAAATATATTATTGGTGCAATATGTTGAACGTCTTCTTATTTAAAGGGAATGTAGCGACACAGCCAAACAAGCTCTGTTATTGAGAGTTCTGAAAATCTTGGAAAAAGATGAACAAATTATCAGAATCTGATGATAAACAATAAAGATATGACCATTTAAAGGTTGTTCTAAAACGAATATGGGAGCCGCCATTTTTAGAACTATGGTGTCATAGTTCCATATTACCAATATATGGAATATTGATAAATATCATTTAAAATGAAGAAAATCACTGCAAATGAATGATTTTTTTTACTGGTGATATAAAGCATTGTTGCCATTAAGTATTACATATTTTTCATACATTGGCTATCATTTTTTCCCTATAAATCAGTAAATTTTCATATTTATAAATATTCCGTCTATGGTCATTTAGAACCATGATGTCATAGCTCTCAAAATGGCCGCTTCCATATCCGTTCCAACAGAAACTTCAAATGATCATGTCTTCTTTGTTTATCATCCGATTTTGATAATTTTTTTACCCTTATTCAAGTATTTCAGAACTCTCAATAATGAATATGGTTTGGCTGTATCGCTACATTCCCTTTAAGTTATATGAATTGCTGCATATTATGAAAAACCTTGAAATTGACAACTGGCTGCACAAATGCCACCTATTTATTTTCAAATATCTAAATTGTCTAAAAAAAAGAAAGCTATTTTGCATACATTGGCTCGTGCAATTTGTGAACTTATGAACATGTGTCTTTCAATACCAGGGAACAGCTTAGACAGAAAGAAGATGAATTGAAAGGTGTGTGGCCAACTTTATTTATACCTTTTTAGCTCTACTGATCAGAGATCAGCAGAGCTTATGCCGTGGTGCGGCGTCCGTCGTCCGTCCGTCTGTCTGTCCGTAAACTTTTTTTTGTAGCGACTACTCCTCTGAAACAACTGAATGGATTTTCATGAAACTTAACAGAAATGTTGCCCATGAAGTCTAGTTGATCCTAGCAAAAATTCATGTAGATGTGAAATCCAAGATGGCCGCCAAATCTAAAAATAGGTTTTTAAAAAACAAGTTTGTAGCGACTACTTCTTGAAAACTCTAAGGGATATTGCTATGGGACTTTTTCTAAAATGATCAGCATGACATGATGTTGGTCCTTGTCTAAAATCGTTTTGATTCGACGTTAAACATGGCTGCCAGCGGCCATCTTTGTTTACATAGAGTTATATAATGAAAACTTGTAGCGACTACTCCTTTGAAACTACTTGACGGATGTTCATGAAACTTCACAGGAATGTTGCTCTTGATGTCTTATTGATCTTAGCAAAATTTCAGGTCGGCCGGAAATTCAAGATGGCCGCCACGGCTAAAAATAGATTTTTAAAAAATAAGTTTTTGGCGACTACTTCTTGAAAACTATAAGAGATATTGATATGGGACTTTTTCTAAAATGATCAGCATGACATAATGTTGGTCCTTGTCGAAAATCGTTTTGATTCGACGATAAACATGGCTGCCAGCGGCCATCTTTGTTTACATAGAGTTATATAATGAAAACTTGTAGCGACTACTCCTCTGAAACTACTTGACGGATTTTCATGAAACTTCACAGGAATGTTGCACTTGATGTCTAATTGATCCTAGCAAAATTTCAGGTCGGCCGGAAATTCAAGATGGCCGCCACGGCTAAAAATAGATTTTTAAAAAATAAGTTTGTAGCGACTACTTCTTGAAAACTATAAGAGATATTGATATGGGACTTTTTCTAAAATTATCAGCATGACATGATGGTTATCCGAGTCGAACATTATTTTGATTCGACGTTAAACATGGCTGCCAGTGGCCATCTTTGTTTACATAGAGTTATACTTGTAGCGACTACTGCTCTGAAAATACTTGACGGATTTTCATGAAACTTCACACGAATGTTGCTCTTGATGTCTTATTGATCCTTGCAAAATTTCAGGTCGGCCGGAAATTCAAGATGGCCGCCATGGCTAAAAATAGATTTTCAAAATACAAGTTTGTAGCGACTACTTCTTGAAAACTATAAGTGATATTGATATGGGACTTTTTCTAAAATGATCAGCATGACATGATTGTTATTCAAGTCAAACATTATTTTGATTCGACGTTAAACATGGCTGCCAGTGGCCATCTTTGTTTACATAGAGTTATATAATGATAACTTGTAGCGACTACTCCTCTGAAACCACTTGACGGGTTTTCATGAAACTTCAAACGAATGTTGCTCTTGATGTCTAATTGATCTTAGCAAAATTTCAGGTCGGCCGGAAATTCAAGATGGCCGCCATGGCTAAAAATAGATTTTTAAAAAATAAGTTTGTAGCGACTACTTCTTGAAACCTATAAGAGATATTGATATGGGACTTTTTCTAAAATGATCAGCATGACATGATGGTTATCCGAGTCAAACTTTATTTTGATTCAATGTTAAACATGGCTGTCAGTGGCCATCTTTGTTTACATAGAGTTATATAATGAAAACTTGTAGCGAATACTCCTCTGAAACTACTTGACGGATTTTCATGAAACTTCACAGGAATGTTGCTCTTGATGTCTAATTGATCCTAGCAAAATTTCAGGTCGGCCGGAAATTCAAGATGGCCACCACGGCTAAAAATAGATTTTCAAAAAACCAGTTTGTAGCGACTACTTCCTGAAATCAAAATCAATCAGTAGAGCTTCAAGGTCATTGACCTCTTGTTATTTTTAGATCATCTGAAGAGAAGGCTAATTGTGATCTTTTGGGATCACTCACCGTCCATTGTCCATCCATTAAACTTTACTTTTAACTTCTTCTCAGAAACCGCTTAGTCAATTTTGAGTTAACTTCACATGGATGATCCTAGATGAATGCTGTTGGAATTTGTTAAAATTAGGTCCATCCAAGATGGCCGCCATTACCTTAAAGGGTCGAAACCTTAAAGAATATTTTTCTCAAGAACCGCTGGACAGATTTCGACAGTTTTTCTTTTAAAATGATGGCCAACGCATAGACTATCATGTTCGAATGAAGTCCCCGGGCTCAAAAATGGCCATGCCCCGGGGGTCCGAAGTTTGTATATGGAGTTTTGCATAGACTTATATAGAAAAAAACTTAAAAAATACATGAGCTAATGGTCTAATATGTTGCAAGTACCATAAACTTACAGTCCTCTATCAAGTTTGTTCAAATCAAGACCATGGGGTCAAATTTTTCATCAGACCCCAGAGGTCACATTTTTTCCATATAATTGTGTAGGGATAAACCTTAAAAGATTTTCTTCTCTGAAACCGCAGTTATACACTAATAGATGGATACAACCATCCAACCAGCATCTGTCTTGAGGTCTATTCCCATCACTGGGCACATAACCCGTGGGCCGTAACTTGGAAACTGTTGAAATCCCCATATTAAAGCCATATATACACTTACTAGGCATGAGCTGACAGATACAACAATCCAACAAGCATCGGCCCTGGGGTCCATCCCGACCCCTAGGGACATAGCCTCTGGTTCATAATTCAATAACTGTTGAGATCCCCACCCTATAACCATATTTACACTAGCAGGGCCTGAACGCTTGAAGGCGGGCGTGGGAACTTGCGATGGCCCGCCATCGACTGAATTATCTAATTCTTTTGTTATAAGCTTGTTTGACAACTTTTTCATCTTGGCAAAGAACATAAGGTGATCGATTCCGGGCCCATTTTGGCCCACTTGTTTGTTAAAGCCTAAAGTTGATACTTTTATGGCAAAAGGAGAATATTGTTTTCATTGATTTGGTAAATCACTTGTCAATTACTTGTCTTGGTTCTTTAAGGTCTGGAAGAAACGGTATACAATGTGTGTGGAAGCCAGAACTTTGAGGAGGGCCTGTCTTCAATTCAGGAGACAATGGACAAAACCAGAGAGTAAGTCATTTTCTTTATAGACCTAACCAAGATAGGGGGTGGGGTGGAGTGGGTTTGACAGTGTATGTGGAAGCCAGAACTTTGAAGAGGGTATGGCTTCAATTCCAGAAGAAAATGGACAGAACCAGAGAGTAAGTCATTCTATTTATAGACCTAATAGTGGGGTGGGGTGGAGTGTGTGTGTGGAAGCCAGAACTTTGAGGAGAGCCTGGTTTCAATCCAGGAGACAATGGACAGAACCAGAGTCTGAGAGAGGCATTCTCTTTATAGACCTGGTCAAAGTATAAAGAGACAACTGCTATCCATGTAAATCAACTAGTTTCAGTCAAATACAAACGTAGTTTCAACACCTGCTCTGTAAACTATAATATCAGACATACTTGCCAAAACTCTTGTTGCAAGAAAAGCCTCCCTATTTTCCACAATAATAGAAAATTAAAAAAACGGTGAGGCGTCTATAGCCTAGTGGTAAGAGCACTGGGCCCAAAAGAGGAAGGTTGTGGTTTCAAACCATGCCGGTTGCTGGTCACTCCATATCATGTTTCATTAGTTCATTGCTCATCTTTCATCACCATTCGGCAAAAATCCCCCATCTCGGCCTTCAAATTTGCTTCAGGAGTAGTTAGTACATCGCTGCTGTACATAGTGACGATGTTAGGCCGACGTTCATTGAAAGAAGGAAAGCTGTAGACAGAAACTTGTTGTTTCGTCTGGCGCAGGTGAAGTATGCAGTGGCCAGTAGCCTAGTAGTGGCATAGTAGCTTGACTGGAGTACCATGGAGTACTATGGGTAGGCTGCTTCACAATAAAAGAAATTAATATATATGACATATCAGCAATGTCCCAGAAACAGTCCACTAAAGGAAATAAGAGAAACATCAGGGTAACTGCGGGTGAACAGCAAGAGTCGTCGTAGAAACAGAATATACAGCAATATATCGACAGAAGATATGTCACGACAGATAGCCATTTAGTAAGCAGAGCTTGCGTAAGACAGAGTGAGTGGAAACGAAAGAAAGGAGCAGGAAAAAACAGTGTTGAGAGATTGAGAAGGAGGATCAAACAAATAAAAATAAAATAAAAACTAGTGGTCATCCTCAACAAAAATATTTCTAATATCATTCGAAGGGTGTTTGTCTGCACAACTGGATCTGGTGATTGTGCATTAACAATATATTTGTGTGACATTTTACAGGTGTATTAAGTACCTTTCAGTTAGATCCTCAACTGAACTGAAGCAGAATTATTTATTATACCCCCGTAAAGTGGGGACTAGACAGGAATCACGTTGTCCGTAACGTCGCGTCACATCAAGTCGCACTTTGAATGGGTTGTTCCTAAACTGCATATACACATAACAACTGAAGACCCTATTCCCCTCTACATGCTGATTGCCTAATTTATTACAGAATTATAGCCCTTTGTTTGACTTGGAATTTAAGCGAGGGTATTCATCACCTTTAGTGATAGTTCTAGTTGTTCGACATTTAGATGAGACAAGGTCCGTACATACGTCCAAACTGTAAAATGTGTTATATTTACCAAATAGAGAGGGTTTCACTTGTTTCAGAGACCACCATTTCCATGTTGGTGAGTTTTGTTTGGTTAAACAAGGGTGAGGTTTGGTTGGTTGGTTAAACAAGGGTGAGTTTTGGTTGGTTAAACAAGGTTGAGTTTTGGTTGGTTAAACAAGGGTGAGTTTTGGTTGGTTGGTTAAACAAGCGTGAGTTTTGGTTGGTTAAACAAGGGTGAGTTTTGGTCGGTTAAACAAGGGTGAGTTTTGGTTGGTTGGTTAAACAAGGGTGAGTTTTGGTTGGTTAAACAAGCGTGAGTTTTGGTTGGTTAAACAAGCCTCAACGAAAACAAAAGCCTACATGATATAATGCAGAGTATGTCATATACATGAAAACACTTATTTCAGTCAACGTGGTTCCCTGCTCGGTGCCCAGCATTTCTTCAGAAAGTACACAGAAGACCTGGAAAAAAAGGACCCCTGTTGTCCTTTGTGTCATCGTGGCTTTGACACCGGCCAGGAGGCCAGGGAACTTATATTAGAGGTATGGTGAACACAACAGTGAAACCTGTCTTGATAAGTCGCTTTGACTAACTATATTTAAACATACCCATAGCTGTGAGGAACTGATGATTACCCTTAAAAACTTTCTTATTTCCTCCAACTCTTGTGAATGTTACCCTGCTTGGTATGAACAGGCTTGTGTAATGTGGTATCTAAGTATTTATTGACAGCTATATCCTAATGCAACATAATAAAACAAATTAGGTAAAATATGATTGTTTGTATATCTATTCACAATTGGGTATAAACATGCCAACAGCCTTCTCAATAGACTAAACTTTGCCAAGATTGTCTGGTCCGTATGGGAGGAGGCAACTCCCTTGCTCCCTTTCCTTAGGTTCAGTCAATCATGTACATGTATATATGTCTGTTATCTTGTGTTACAGCTGCAGGACAAATTACGACAGGTGCCCAGCAAATTGGAGAAAGCGGAGAGAGATATTGACGAATATCAGGAGAAATATGACAACCTCATGCAGCTGAAGCCACTCAGGACTAATGTGAGTTTTCCATAACTAAGATTATAAATTATTTTTTCAAGATGGCTGCCACAGGGGTGGGGATAAAGAGAGACATGGTTATATACTAAGTTTATACTACAGAAGAATGTATTTGATACATACCAATTAAAGTGTTCCACATTAAAAGTGGGACTTCCTCAACATTTGCTTGAACAATTCTGTATTTGGTTTATGTCTTAAAACTCTCATAATGAGAATTGGCCTTCTTTTTACATATTAAAAGAAACCGTCACTGTTTTATAAGCTCATATGAAAAAAAGGGCCATGTATTTTTCCTCATACGTGTAGTTTGTCAATCTCATTAAAATCAAATCCTAATTACACTTTGATACTCTCCGCTATAGGATCTGACAACACTGCCTTGGAGGTCACGTCAGATCGACGTTTCATCTAATCAATATTCATGAGAAGTCAACTAAATGCAACCAATGAAATCACACGTTTCATATGCACTTCGGATGACATTCGAGTGAACTGAACAAACAAAAATCCACAATAAAACACATAGATCTGTATCCGAAAAAAGATAAAGTTTTTGTGTGTCATTGCTGTGGATTGAACGATAAATTCAAAGAAATGCACTAAATGGCATGTTTTACAGCAATAATACGAAGAAAATCATGGGCGCGGTCATGTTTTTTGAAAACATTCGGAACATTGTACAGTCCACTCTCAGTAACTCAAACTCGCTTATTTCGAATTTCCACTTGTCAAATATTTGTCACGGTCCCAATTTTATTCCTTCTATGTTTTACTTCTTTTAAGTCAAATTTCGACAAGGTGAATTATTCGCTAATTTTAACTATATTTCTGGTCCCAAACAGGAATCTATATACAGTAATTTACACTCGCTAATTCAAAGGTCAATTGAAGTGCCGAATGCAAGTTTGATCAAACTCGAGCCGCATCGAAGTTGATTGTGAAGCAAACAAAAGGTGATAATTGCTGAGATGATTTGACCTGTGACACAAATAAATCATTATGACATGTTTGTTAATTTATGTTCTTGTCTATGATTTTCATGGTAAATTAAGGCTTGTTATCGAGGAAGTTTGTTTACGGTAATTGAAAACAAAGGCCATCACGTGGGTTAAAGCAATTATAAGAATTATACAAATTTGACATGGATGGAACGTATAATTTGTGAAAATATTGTATCATTGTATACATGTCTTTCTATGTTTTTAATAAAATATGAAATCATAAATATTTTGCTGATTTATTTAATTACCAAAACGTTTTCTTATACGGCTTTAACATGCTATGCCCGAATATACAAACTGACAAAACGAAAGTAGCATGCTCAGGGGCGTAGCTAGGCCGTTTTGGAGGATACGCCCGTATATTGGGGTCCAAGGGGCGGTTGGTGGGGGGTTCGTGGGGCGAAGCCCTAAACGTCCGCACGTTGCTTTTGACGATTTTGGGCTGAAAATGATGGCTTTTATTGATTGATAAATAAATTATATAGTTGCGAAAAATGAATATCTTAGATTGAAATTTCCATTTTGTGGCATCTGTTTTGATAACTTTGATATTTATATGTTTATAAATTTCTAATGATGGGGTCACCCTAGTCAGGCTTCAGTTTTTATTGCATTTTTGGGGCACTATGTTTTCTCATTTTTTGCCAAGAGGCGTACGCCCGGGCGTACGGGCGTATGCCTGGCTACGCGCCTGATGCTGCAATACAGGTCTCAAATTTGAGCGTGGTAATACCAATCAGTAATTTATGTAATTGCATTTTCCTGTTTGATCTGAATGAAATTATAACAGTAAAGAAACATATTCATAAACATATATGATGGAAGAAAACATGTATTTCATTAAAAGTCGGCCCATATCGGTAAAATATATGTATAGTGTAAAACTGGTGGGTGGGGTAATAAAATTGAAGACAAGTCTGCCAAAATCGTTTAATTCGAACTTCGGATAACTCAAACTTTTTTCCTGGTCCCTTGAAAATCGAGATACTGAGTGTGGACTATTTTTATCTGAAAAATATATATTCCACCGAAATTATTGCAACAGTAGATTTTCTATATAGTATGTAATAATACATCTGGCCCACTTAGCGCAGTTGGTAGCGAAACTATTGCGGCGTTCTATTATTATTACCTGCAAGTGTAATTTTCGTGTGGGTAAGGGTTATGAGTTCAACCCTATGAAACAGTACTTCTTTTTTTTGTACCACTATTGAATTCCGTCGAACAACCTTGGTTTCATTCAGCAAATATTCAATAATGGTTGGTGTGTTATGTTTGTTAACACATTTTTTTGTGTGTTTTATAAGCTAAAAGTTACGGACATAGTCTCTTTCAATACTGAGCCTAGACTGCTCCACAGCGTTTGACTGAAACGTGCATGCGCAGTGAAGCAGTCTATACCAAGCGGTTTTGTTGGTTGAAATCTGATTGGCTAATCGTAAGGTCAATATGCCATGACCTCCAATGCAGTGTTGTCAGATCCTTAGTGTAGAGTATCGTAGCATGATAAAGGGTCTGATTTTAATGCGGTTGGTAGTATGTCATCATCCTCACGCAGGGAAGAAATTATTATCCACATAAAATACTCAGGATAGGTACATGAAACTTCATAATAATGCAACACACAATATTAGACAAAAAGCAAAATGCAAGAAACATAACCTAGTGTGTATTATTGACATATTATGTCCATTTCAGAATGCAAGAACCATAATTTCTTGTGTATTAATGCAAGAACCATAACTGTGTGTGTTTTATTGACATTAATTATTATTATTGTGTATGTGTCACACTTAATCCTGCATATGTGTCACACTTAATACACTTAATCCTACATATGTGTCACATGTAATCCTATGTATGTGACACACTTAATCCTATGTAGGTGTCACACTTAATCCTGTGTAGGTGTCACACTTAATCCTATGTATGTGTCATATTTAATCCTATGTATGTGTCACACTTAATCCTACACGTGACACACTTAATCATATGTCTGTGTCACACTTAATACTACATATGTGTCGCAGTTAATCCTATGTGTGTTTCACCATTAATCCTATGTATATGTCACACTTATTCCTATGTATGTGTCACACTAAATCCTATGTAAATGGCACACATAATCCTACATATGTGTCACACTTACACTTAATCCTATGTAAGTGTCGCATTTAATTGTGCATATGTGTCCCACTTAATCCTGTTTTGTGTTGTAGATGGAGATTCTGGAAAGCAGGGATATACCCCAGCTGAAAACCAGTCTCAAGAATTGTCAGGAAAAGATCAAGAATCTTACTGAACAACTTAAAAAGGTTTGTGGTTACCTCCCCTTGTCATGCCTTCTTTTATATGTTATGTTCCAGTTATCCAAGTTAATATGCATTTATATGTGCATTATATAGAATTGTGCAAGTGAGTCATGAATCAGATCTATCGTATTGTAACAACATCAGTATCATTTTGTTAGGAAACACAACATGAATTCATGTCTGACCTACTATTCAGCTTGGTTCTTACTGCATTAAGTATCAACATATCATTTTGTTATGAAACACAAAATGAATTCATGTCTGACCTACTATTCAGCTTGGTTCTTACTGCATTAAGTATCAACATATCATTTTGTTATGAAACACAAAATGAATTCATGTCTGACCTACTATTCAGCTTGGTTCTTACTGCATTAAGTATCAACATATCATTTTGTTTTGAAACACAAAATGAATTCATGTCTGACCTACTATTCATCTTGGTTCTTACTGCATTAAGTATCAACATATCATTTTGTTTTGAAACACAAAATGAATTCATGTCTGACCTACTATTCAGCTTGGTTCTTACTGCA
Source organism: Cyrtodaria siliqua (assembly GCA_037043455.1). Lineage (NCBI taxonomy): Eukaryota > Metazoa > Mollusca > Bivalvia > Adapedonta > Hiatellidae > Cyrtodaria > Cyrtodaria siliqua. The sequence continues at coordinate 65,344 of JAWPHD010002852.1, read as the reverse complement.
TTAAGTATCAACATATCATTTTGTTATGAAACACAAAATCAATTCATGTCTGACCTACTATTCATCTTGGTTCTTACTGCATTAAGTATCGACATATCATTTTGTTATGAAACGCAAAATGAATTCATGTCTGACCTACTATTCATCTTGGTTCTTACTGCATTAAGTATCGACATATCATTTTGTTATTGAACACAACATGTTTACTTTATGTCTTCCCTACTATCCAGCTTGAGGGAGCGTTGCGTCTGAAGGAAGATGACGAGGGTCTGGCCAAGAACATCCAGCCAGACATTGTCATGATGGATCGTTACTACGGGGAGATCATAGAACTGGACAAGAAAATATCCACACAGGCGTCAAAACTGACAGGAGGAGGTAGTGTGACTTTAATTATGAATCATTATAGGCTGACATTATGGTTTCATCCAACAGAAAGATTACATGAATGGGGTGGAGGGGAAGGGATGTCCATTTAATTTTTAATAAATTCGTACATGTAGTATGGTTAAAAACTTTTTTTTAGGTATTTAGTAATAAAAGAATATGAGAATATGTTAATAGTGGGGGTAAAAAAAGTAATGTTTTGCTGTTACACTACATACCCACCAAAACAAAAGGGCCCTATGAAGCCAAAAGTTGTAATTTTGGAGACCTAAGAATTGTGTGTATATATATTCTGTGGATTTATATAAAGACATTAGGCAACAGAAAAAAAGGACGACCAGATTAATGGGTATGGTTATAGGCACAAACAGAAGACATACCTGTTTAATGGGTAGTTTACAAGGGTAGGAACACAGCAAGAGAAGACCAACCTATTTAATAGGTTCATTACATGGGTAGGAACACATAATGAGAAAACCAACCTATTTAATAGGTTCATTACATGGGTAGGAACACATAATGAGAAAACCAATCTATTTAATAGGTTCATTACATGGGTAGGAACACATAATGAGAATACCAACCTATTTAATAGGTTCACTACATGGGTAGGAACACATAATGAGAAAACCAACCTATTTAATAGGTTCATTACATGGGTAGGAACACATAATGAGAAAACCAACCTATTTAATAGGTTCATTACATGGGTAGGAACACATAATGAGAATACAAAACTATTTAATAGGTTCACTACATGGGTAGGAACATATAATGAGAAGACCAACCTATTTAATAGGTCCATTACATGGGCAGGAACACATAATGAGAAGACCAACCTGTTTAATAGGTTCATTACATGGGCAGGAACACATAATGAGAAGACCAACCTGTTTAATAGGTTCATTACATGGGTAGGAACACATAATGAGAAGACCAACCTGTTTAATAGGTTCATTACATGGGTAGGAACACATAATGAGAAAACCAACCTATTTTTATAATGGGTTCATTACATGGGTTTGGACACAGGAAGAGAAGAATGACCTGATTAATGGGTAGGGTTACATGTGTAGGAACATACAAAGAAAGGAATGGCCAGTTTAATGGGTATTTTACATGGGTAGGTACACGGAAGGAGAAGCCCAGCCTGTTAAATTGGTAGGGTTACAGTAGACCAAATCACTTCTAAGAAAGGGGTCTTATGATAAGTCAATAAACTGATATGTGTAGTGTAATCTGTATAAACAGTTTGCAATGTGTCTCAGTCTCATGCATCGGGCACATGTTGGACATGATGATAGGTGTCATATAATGCCTGCTCAAAATGCTCAGACACATAATATATTAAATGTCTATCTAAAAAGAAAGAATATCACTTTACTTTAAGCAACCTTTATTGATTTCATTATTTTATTTGCAGACTCGGGTAGAACCCTACAGATGGTGATAGATGAAAAGGAAGACCTACAGGTGAAAGTGTAAGTCAATGAAAATGACAACTATGTTTATGCTTATGCCCATGGTATGTTATATGATCATGTTGGCCATCGATATTAAAACATTTCATAAAACAAGAATTTATAATAGCCTTAAAAGGTATCGTATATATAGCTGAATCGTCTTGTTTTCCAGACAAAACTATTTCATTTAAGAATAATTAAATCGTACGGATTATGGGTCCTAGTTCAGTGCATGTTAAATATGAAACTGAAACACATTATGCAGCTTTTATTTGTATTTGGATTGACACCCATAATGGTTCCAGATTGCTTCCAGCCCCTGGCATGGCGCAGTCGGTAGCGCGACGGATCTGTAACCAGAGGTTTCTGATTCAATCCTCCGTGGTGCCACTGAGTTTCGTTGGTGTGTTCTTGGGCGAGACACTTTCCCTTAGCCTCGTCCGTCGGATGGGGACGTAAACCGGGCGGTCCCGTGTATCGGTCTATCCTCCGAGCACGTTAAAGAACCATAGGAATCTATTTGATAATAAGAGTAGGGCACGGTTCCCGGATTCCAATGTATCCTTCCCCTATCTGGGGTGGCTCTAAATAACCTATACTGTTTTGATGAGCCGTTAAACAACATTCAATATCCAGCCCCTTTAAACCCGAACCGTTTCATTAAAATATTCCAATTGTTTAGATACCACCTAAAAACGTTCTAAGCACAAGTTTGATTGTAAATCTTCCATATCTCAGTGACTCGATGGCACGACAGCTGGACCACAAGAGACAGAAGCTGGGCGACCACTCAGATCGAGTCCAGGTCCTACGTGCCACCATTAACAGTCTGAGGGAGGAGAAACTGGGTATAGAGAATGATCTTCAACAACGAATCAAACTCGAGGAGGACAAGGTCAACTTCCAGACGGAAAACGAGGCACATGATCGCGAGATTAAGGTGACAACAAAATGATACAACATCCTTCAGTCCGTCAGTCAGTCCGTCACGAAAACTTAACGTTGGCTATAACTTGCTCATTTCTTGATATTTCTTCATCAAACTTTCAATATATACTCATCATGACAACATCGATATGACCATACTAATATATGAAGGTCAGGGTCACACTGAAGGTCATTATATGGGTTAAATACTCAGTTTTCTATTCACGAAAACTTAACGTTGGCTATAACTTTCTCATTTCAGGATATTTCTTTATCAAACTTTCAATATGTACTCATCATGACAACACCGACATGACCATACTAAAATATAAAGGTCAAGATTACACTGAAGGTCATTATATGGATTAAATACTCATTTTCTTCACAAAACCTTAACGTTGGTTATAACTTTCTCAATTCTTTTTATTTCTTCATCAGTCTTTCAATATACACTTGTCATGACAACATCGACATGGCCATACTAAAATATAAAGGTCAAGGGCACACTGAAGGTCATTGTGTAGGTTAAATACTCATTTTTAGCTCTACTGATCAGAGATCAGCAGAGCTTATGCCGTGGTGCGGCGTCCGTCGTCCGTCCGTCTGTCCGTCCGTCTGTCCGTCCGTCCGTCTGTCTGTCCGTCCGTCCGTTAACTTTTATTTGTAGCGACTACTCCTCTGAAACTACTGGATGGATATTCATAAAACTTTATAGAAATGTTGCCCATGAAGTCTAGTTGATCCTAGCAAAAATTCATGTTGATGTGAAATCCAAGATGGCCGCCAAAGCTAAAAATAGATTTTTTAAATTCAAGTTTGTAGCGACTACTTCTTGAAAACTATAAGTGATATTGATATGGGACTTTTTCTAAAATGATCAGCATGACATGATGTTGGTCCTTATCAAAAAACGTTTTGATTCAACGTTAAACACGGCTGCCAGCGGCCATCTTTGTTTACATAGAGTTATATAGTAAAAACTTGTAGCGACTACTCCTCTGAAACTACTTCGCGGATTTTCATGAAACTTTACAGGAATGTTGCTCTTGATGTCTAAATGATCCTAGCAAAATTTCAGGTCGGCCGGAAATTCAAGATGGCCGCCACGGCTAAAAATAAATTTTCAAAATACAAGTTTGTAGCGACTACTTCTTGAAAACTATAAGTGATATTGATATGGGACTTTTTCTAAAATGATCAGCATGACATGATGTTGGTCCTTATCAAAAATCGTTTTGATTCAACGTTAAACACGGCTGCCAGCGGCCATCTTTGTTTACATAGAGTTATATAGTAAAAACTTGTAGCGACTACTCCTCTGAAACTACTTGGCGTATTTTCATGAAACTTTACAGGAATGTTGCTCTTAATGTCTAATTGATCCTAGCAAAATTTCAGGTCGGCGGGAAATTCAAGATGGCCGCCATGGCTAAAAATAGATTTTCAAAATACAAGTTTGTAGCGACTACTTCTTGAAAACTATAAGTGATATTGATATTGGACTTTTTCTAAAATGATCAGCATGACATGATGGTTATCCGAGTCGAACATTATTTTGATTCGACATTAAACATGGCTGCCAGTGGCCATCTTTGTTTACATAGAGTTATATAATGAAAACTTGTAGCGACTACTCCTCTGAAACTACTTGACGGATTTTCATGAAACTTCACAGAACTGTTGCTCTTGATGTCTAATTGATCCTAGCAAAATTTCAGGTCGGCCGGAAATTCCAGATGGCCGCCATGGCTAAAAATAGATTTTCAAAATGCAAGTTTGTAGCGACTACTTCTTGAAAACTATAAGTGATATTGATATGGGACTTTTTCTAAAATGATCAGCATTACATGATGTTTGTCCTTGTCAAAAATCATTTTGATTAGATGTTAAACATGGCTGTCAGCGGCCATCTTTGTTTACATAGAGTTATATAATGAAAACTTGTAGCGACTACTCCTCTGAAACTACTTGACGGATTTTCATGAACTTCACAGGAATGTTGCTCTTGATGTCTAATTGATCCTAGCAAAATATCAGGTCGGCCGGAAATTCAAGATGGCCGCCACGGCTAAAAATAATTTTTCAAAAAACAAGTTTGTAGCGACTACTTCCTGAAATCAAAATCAATCAGTAGAGCTTCAAGGTCATTGACCTCTTGTTTTTCTAATCTTCACAAAAACTTAGTCAGGCCAGTTTGTCAGGATCATTTATCAGGGTCCAAAAAACCATCTTGTTATACTGACAAAGCGCTGACAGGCGCCACGTGTTCCGCGTGTTCCGCGGAACTCCCAAGTAATGGTTATTAATAGTAAATGCTCTTATTTCTAGTTTTCCTCTGGTAATATTGCAATCTAATATTATACACAAGATAGAGAATGGAATGTATTATACACAAGATAGAGAATGGCATGAATATGATCTCTAATAAAAAAGAAATTGTGCATTTAAAACCATTTTTTAGGACTGGAGATGAAAAATGGACAAGGTTTATAACATACTTTGTCATTTTTAAATTGGATGTGACCACCTTGATTTCCAGTTGTAGTGTGTAAATGTTTCTCTTTTACAGGAAGCTGGTGAACGATTACAACCTTTACAGGTGAGTCCATGTTTGTTATTTAGTCCATACAAGTTACAGTGATCATTTATTAATGATTAACTTGAACTATGAACATACATTCATGTCTGCAAGTGTTAAATACAGAAGATAAGTGGATAGTAACTATAACTCATAACTTATACAATGTAAGTACTAATTATGTTGATGAAAAATAAATTTGTTTCTTTTTATAAATTAGAGATTTTAAGAGAAAAAATAACTATTAAAGTTGGTACTGTTGAAAACAGCTCGTTCTGGCGAACAATATATCAGCTCGTTCTGGCGAACAATATATAAAACACAAATATATGATATGATTATTTTGTATACTTACACATTACTATCTTACCATGCAGGCCAAAATGGACAAGCTCAGAGCTGAGAAGGATGGTGTGATTTTAGACAAAGACGAGCAGATAGAGGCATCTAAAGAAGAGGTAAGGATGTTTGTTTGTTTGTTTGTATAGTGTTTACGTCATTTTCAACACATGTAAGGTTATATATGACGGTCGATTGTTTGTGGTGGAGGCAGACCACCCACTTTTCCTGGATAGAACCAGTACTGTACACCTCCCGCCATCCGTAAGAATCGAGGTATGATGGAGAAATGCCCTTATAGGAACTCTGTAAGAAAGTTTCTTGTGTAGAGCCTTCCAATGTATATTTTAATAAAAAAGCTAAAGATGTGAACCCAATGTTAAAGATACTTTATGGGAAAGTTTCTTATGTTTATACTTGCAATGAATATTTTGACCGAGGTGAAATTGAAGAAACTATGAGATTGGCGAGTCTTAACGAGATATAATTGTTGACTAAAAGAGAAGCTGCATTGCATTCAAACACCTAGACCCTTCACTCACATACCTGCATTCTCTGACATACATCTCCTTTACTACACACAGACATGTTCTTCTCCTTCACTGCCCTGTTAAGCCTGTGTTACCTCTACAGACATACAGCAAGGTCGTGTCATCTCTGCCTTGATATGTAAACTAGCTTCTCCTTCACTGCCCTGTTAAGCCTGTGTTACCTCTTCAAACATACAGCAGTCTCGAGTTGCTCATCTCTGCCTTGATATGTAATCTAGCTTCTCCTTCACTGCCCTGTTAAGCCTGTGTTACCTCTACAAACGTACAGCAAGGTCGAGTTGCTCATCTCTGCCTTGATATGTAATCTAGCTTCTCCTTTACTGCCCTGTTAAGCCTGTGTTACCTCTACAAACGTACAGCAAGGTCGAGTTGTTCATCTCTGCCTTGATATGTAATCTAGCTTCTCCTTCACTGCCCTGTTAAGCATGTGTTACCTCTACAAACATACAGCAAGGTCGAGTTGCTCATCTCTGCCTTGATATGTAATCTAGCTTCTCCTTTACTGCCCTGTTAAGCCTGTGTTACCTCTACAAACATACAGCAAGGTTGAGTTGCTCATCTCTGCCTTGATATGTAATCTAGCTTCTCCTTTACTGCCCTGTTAAGCCTGTGTTACCTCTACAAACATACAGCAAGGTCGAGTTGCTCATCTCTGCCTTGATATGTAATCTAGCTTCTCCTTTACTGCCCTGTTAAGCCTGTGTTACCTCTACAAATATACAGCAAGGTCGAGTTGCTCATCTCTGCCTTGATATGTAATCTAGCTTCTCCTTTACTGCCCTGTTAAGCCTGTGTTACCTCTACAAACATACAGCAAGGTCGAGTTGCTCATCTCTGCCTTGATATGTAATCTAGCTAACTGGTCTGTCAGTCTCTTTCTTAGACACTATGACTGAAAAAAATGATATTATATTTGTAGGTGGAGGTAGTGAAAGGTCATGCCACAAAGGTGAAAAACATCAATCAGGAAATAAAAAGGTGGGTTTGTATTTCAAACTTGGGTAAACTATACGTGCCGTACAGAGAGTCGGTGGATAATATCTAAATACAGTACGAAGTAACACAGTACGAAATAACAAGTTCAGGTTTAAAGCAATTGTCATTGTATGTATTCTCAATACAATATATATTATGCTAATGAGCCAGTCGATAAAACTGAGAATGATATACAGTGCATTGTTAGTGAGATGATGGATATAAATATAAACTATACTAAAAGTGAGAGTTCTGTGGTTTTAACTGTATAATCTATTAACCTCTGGCCTATTGACAGAGTAATATTATTTATAGTGTATGCTATAATACAAACTGCATCTATTCTCTGTGTTCCAAGCACAGCCAGAACCAGTCTGGTAATTCAGACAATCTGGAACAGTGCAGAACTACTTACTGCATCTTTTCTCTGTGGTTCCAATCACAGCCACAACCAGTCTAGCAATCTGGAACAGTGCAGAAATTATGTTTCTATTCTGTTTATTTTGAATTGCAGCTACAACCAGTCCGGTAAATCGGACAATCTGAAACAGAGCAGATCCAGGAAGGAGAAGATTGAGAGCCAGTTGGAGAAAATTGATGCAGAATCAAGCGAGATGTCTGTCAATATTGACAAGCTACGCAAAGACCTGTCTACACAGAGGGTATGTCAATAAGAACATACCAGATGGTTGGTGTGGTTTCCTTGTAATGTACCAGCTACATGCAATTAATTTATTAATTAATTACATGCAATTAGTTTATCAACTACATGTACATGTAGTTAAATGTATCAAATATATGGAATTATTTTATCAGTTACATTCAAATAAAGTATCAACTACAGTCAATTAATGTATCAATTATGTACATGTAATTTATCTTATCAGGTAAATGCAATAAATATTTATACCAATGACTTTGTCACTTTGTCCGTAACACCCCGTCACATCACATAACACATTTGTGTCCCGTCGCAACGTGGCGTAATGTAATGTAATTAATGTATCAGCTAGGCGCAATTAATATTTCAATTATATGTTATTAATGTATCAATTTATCTATCAAGTACATGCAATTAATATTTCAATTATATGTAATTTATGTATCAAGTACATGCAATTAATATTTCAATTATATGTAATTTATCTATCAAGTACATGCAATTAATATTTCAATTATATGTAATTTATGTATCAAGTAAATGCAATTTATCTATCAGGTACATGCAATTAATATTTCAGTTATATGTTATTAATGTATCAGCTACATGCAATTAATGTATCAACTACACACAATTAATATTTCAGTTATATGTAATTTTTGTATCAAGTAAATGCAATTTATCTATCAGGTACATGCAGTTAATATTTCAATTATGTGTTATTAATGTATCAGCTACATGCAATTAATGTATCAACTACAACACACAATTAATATTTCAGTTACATGTTATTAATGTATCAATTTGTCTGTCAAGCACATGCAATTAATATTTCAATTATATGTAATTTATGTTTCAATTACATGCAATTTATCTATCAGGTACATGCAATTAATATTTCAGTTATATGTTATTATTGTATCAGCTACATGCAATTAATGTATCAACTACACACAATTAATATTTCAATTATATGTGAATAATGTATCAACTATATGTAAGTAATTTATCCACCACATACCATTTACGCATTAACTACATGTAATTAATGTATCAACTATATGTTTATTATATATTAAACTAATTAAACTATATTATATATTAAACTACAGGTTCGAGAGCTGGATTTCCAGAACAACTTGCTAATGCGAAACAAGAAGAAAGAAGTGGAGATATTGAACAGAAAAATCTCCGATCTACAGGAGAAACTCGGAGACTTGGATGTTGCTAACCTGGGACGTGACCAGAGGCGGCTGAAGGGGCAGAAGGACGAATTTGAAAGGGAGGTAGGTACATGAAGTTTTTAATGTGTGGTACGTCAAAAGGAGGTCGAGGTTCATCGAGAAAAAGAACCAAGCAATCCAAACAATTGAGGCAATTAAAGGGGCAGAGATTACTTAGTAAAGGAGTTAGGAACAGGAAGTGTGTGATGTGAGATTAATCAAAGGGAGGGAATGGGTTCTTGGAGAATATCATGGAAAATCAACAACCTTTCAGGAGAACCTTGGAGACTTGAATGTTGCTGGTCAAGAACATGAAACTATGTAATTGAAGGGGCATGTGAATGACATAGTAAAGGATTTGGGAACAGGAAGTTTAAGGCAGTTTGAGGGTGAAGGCATTCTTGGAGAAGAAATGTCATGGAAAATCACCAACCTTTCAGGGGAACCTTGGAGACTTGAATGTTGCTGGTCTAGAACATGAAACTATGTAATTGAAGGGTCATGTGACTGACCTAGTAAAGGATTTGGGAACAGGAAGTTTAAGGCAATTTGAGGGTGAAGGGGTTCTTGGAGAAGAAAATGTCATGGAAAATCACCAACCTTTCAGAGGAACTTGGAGACTTGAATGTTGCTTGGCATGCTTACCTTGAACATGAATCAAGACGTCTGAACGTGCAGATGAACAACCTAGTGAAAACAAGTAACATTTTTAGGTGTAGTGAGGCGGAAGGGGTTCTTCAAGATAAGCTTAAGAGGTGATTTGTGTTTGTGTGATAGAGGGTTTTGGGTGACGGTTGTTTGAGTAATACAACGACTTTAAGTCCTTACATCGTACCTAGAATGTGGGCAGAGGCAACTATTATTAAAAGAGGCCTATAAAAAGGAAGGTGTTGGGAGATTTTAAGGAAACCACCAACACAGATTAATAGAATATAAATCGCACTTTCGTTTGATTCTGAAGTATGAGAAATTGTGATAAAAGCACTGCTCTGCAAGCTAATAAATGTCTTGCATTGAAGTTTTCAAAAAAAAGATACAGAATATCTTTCATTAAAAAATTGTGAATCCATCTAGAAGAACTTTAAATAATTAACTGTACTATACTCAACAAAAAAAGAAACTTCCGCAACTTTACCCATACATGTAGACACAATGAAAATATATTTTGTTTGGTCTTATATGTTAATACCTTTGTTAAAAGGCCAGCGCTGTCATGAAAACAATTTTCCGGGTCTTGTGGTTTAAACTTTGATTTAACACAGTTTTGTTCTATTGAAATAAACAGAAGATAACCCCAGCACCAAAAAGACGGAGAAAGTAAGCTGACCTGTTCACTCACTTTTGCGCCATACAGCTTTCAAGAATAAATATTTTCAGATTACCTCCCTTTATAATACAAATATAGTGATTTAAACATGTTTTAGTAGAACACACTAACTCTGGTTTTTGATGATTATTAATATTGATCAGAATGATTGAGTGATAGATATATAATGATGAAATTCTATCTAGATTGGTGTACAAAGTGTAACAAAGTCAACCCTATGCAAATCACAGCTTAAAATGCAGAAGTTTCTTTTTTTGTTCAGTATAAATCTTTAAACAAAAAGGTACTCCTTAACTATATCAAGTTAAGTGCAATAGATTCTTTAGAAGTCAGATATGTATTTAAAACTGCTGTCTAATTTCGTTTGGATATGAGCCGAAACACGCGAAAACGACACCTTCGGACAAAATGTTGACATTTTATGTTTTTGATGTTGATGAAACATGGTGATTTTCTCTCTTTAAAAATTTAAGAATCTCTTTATTTTATGTTGATATCTTAATTAAAAATGTTTTATCTCAAATTTGAAAATTAAAGATTGTACTCACCATTAATTTTCACGTTGACATTGTCGTCTTGGATGACTTCGTTGATTAAATAACAAATAAAAAACATAAACAATTACCATTTTCTACGGCATCAACTATTTATATTAAGAAAACATATTCCCTATGCTATAATAATTAGGCAAAACACGGAAGTGGCGAGAAATTTGATCAGTAATTGATTAACGGCCGACGTCATTAATTGTTACTTTATGACGTCCGAAGTGACATTTTCGTGTGTTGCGGCTCATATGTTCTAATTTATTCGCAGAGAAATGTGGCAGACGGTCGACAGCGTGGGCTTGAGGAGCAGATTCGTAAAACACAGGAGGAGCTGTCATCCGATATGTACAAAGGCGCCGAGGAGAAATATAGGAACAAGATGATAGATCTCAGGGTAATGTTATTTCCGTTTACTTTGACCTCAGTGTATGTTCACTTGACATTATGTTTATATGTTTAATTGGCTTACTTGTCTATAACAGAAACGTTGGTGTTTCAAGATGTCATTGCAGAATATTGAGTTGGTAACATTGACCAAGTCACTTCAACTACATCTGTTTTGTCCACTGAATGGACTGGAGTAGGTTTAAGATGGGATGCATGTCTGGGAATCTATCCGTTGGACAGCAAGTATTAAAAACAACCAAATATTGATAGTTAAAAACGGGTGAGCCAGGTTTCGTTGTATCTGCTACCCTGAATATTACCTGTTGCTAGCAGCCTGACATCGGTATGTTGCACTATATGACACTTGAACTATTTACTTCCATGCTGCTTGAAGTTCCGAATAGATTTTACAATACACATAATTTGAAGAGAGCATTCAAAAGTAGCAGCTGGGTAAATAGGGGCAGCTGGGAATGATTATCAGTAATTTGCTTTATTTGACGACGTACTCCCAATATATGTGAATAAAAGATAAAAAACACACACCCGACAGTTTTCACTCTTTTATATGCATGATATTAATTTGTGGAAAATCTGGCCACAGCAGCTTTGTGTAATTATGTCCAACCAAAAGGTCGGAATGTCTCATCACTTGCTCTCTCTGCCAACATTTGCTACATGTATTTATTGCCATCATTTGCATTGCCATCATATGCCATTGCCATCATTTGTATTGCCATCATATGCTATTGCCATTGCCATCATATGCTATTGCCATATGCTGTTTCTATCATTTTGCATTGCCATAATTTGCTATTGCCATATATAATAAATGCTATTAATTTTCATCCTTCAAGCTCCAAAAATTAGAGAGTACACGGGTTATGCACAATAGATCCGGGCAACACCCTAATCTCTAATTATGCCATGACAAATTTTTAGGATGAAATTTATGAATTAGAATGTCGATAGACTGAAACACCTTCCACAGCCAGGATGATCACCATTGGTGAAGCCGTTGGTCAGGGGAGATAATCCAGTCATACGACGGTGACTAAAATAGATCCACTGCGATAAGGACACTCGACAGCCGGTTGATCACCAGTGTAACCCAGTGAAGCCATGGCCAGGGGAGATAATCCATTTACCGCATTACCGATGAGACATTCCAAACCCTTGGCCGGTAGAATTTCGCCTACCCGTGGAACCATTTTTCAATTGAATACTCTCTTAGCGAGGATGATCTTCGAGAAGAAGCCGAGGCCAGAAATAATACAATTGTGTTTGGTTATGATCGAAAAACTACAAAGCCGCTGCGATTTTAATAATAAAACAAAAGTAATCATAGATTTTGAGAATTGTTCCTTCAACCTCTGTATATGCTCTTCCAAAGAAAATTATTTCGTGTAATGTCCTGGAATGTCAACACTTCGAACTATTATCTGTTCCGACACATTCTATCACAAACTACTGTCACATAAACCATCATAAGCTACTGTCACATAAACCATCGTACACGATCCCTCTTGCCCTGCTAAACAGTCCGATATTTGCACGAAGGAATATTCCAGAGGTCTCCATGCACGTGCCGGCTTGTCTGGTTTTTGGGATGTGGCGGATTCTGTGCCTGCCCTGCTTGACAACTCCAGTGACAGCGAACGGATACTGAAATTGTAAATTAACTCGCAGCAACCGGTTTAAACTAGAACAATATTATGTATACTGAAGTCATAGACATGTAATAATGTAAATACAAATTCACAACGTTATGGCTATAATTAACAAATTATAATTAACTGACTAGCACATGATGTATACTGAAGTCATAGACATGTAATAATGTAAATACAAATTCACAACGCTGTAGCTATCATTAACAAATTATAATTAACTGACTAGCACTTGTAATCTCATCTCAAATGTTGACTAGATGCTATAGACTAGTTTCATTACATATATCGACACTTCGATAATATAATACGGGGAGGTGGGAGGGTTCGAACTTTCTTTTTCGCAGAAGAGACGGAAGAGGAATTGAACTTTATCGCGCATGCGCAGTTGTTAAATAATTCAATAGTACAAGTCGGCATCTCCCTCAACTATACTCGTACGCGAAAATAAAGGTGGCTATTTTTAACAAGTGGCAATAGCCAAACTTATTTGACGACGTACTCCCAATATATGTGAATAAAAGATAAAAAACACACACCCGACAGTTTTCACTCTTTTATATGCATGATATTAATTTGTGGAAAATCTGGCCACATCAGCTTTGTGTAATTATGTCCAACCAAAAGGTCGGAATGTCTCATCACTTGCTCTCTCTGCCAACATTTGCTACATGTATATATTGCCATCATTTGCATTGCCATCATATGCCATTGCCATCATTTGTATTGCCATCATTTGCATTGCCATCATATGCTATTGCCATCATATGCTATTGCCATTGCCATCATATGCTATTGCCATATGCTGTTTCTATCATTTTGCATTGCCATAATTTGCTATTGCCATATATAATAAATGCTATTAATTTTCATCCTTCAAGCTCCAAAAATTAGAGAGTACACGGGTTATGCACAATAGATCCGGGCAACACCCTAATCTCTAATTATGCCATGACAAATTTTTAGGATGAAATTTATGAATTAGAATGTCGATAGACTGAAACACCTTCCACAGCCAGGATGATCACCATTGGTGAAGCCGTTGGTCAGGGGAGATAATCCAGTCATACGACGGTGACTAAAATAGATCCACTGCGATAAGGACACTCGACAGCCGGTTGATCACCAGTGTAACCCAGTGAAGCCATGGCCAGGGGAGATAATCCATTTACCGCATTACCGATGAGACATTCCAAACCCTTGGCCGGTAGAATTTCGCCACAGCAAATTACATTAATTTGTCCCCCAATTATAACGGGCAAGGAATAACGGTTCAATCAAGCCTTATTATGTCTGGGTTTGATATGAATGACATAATTGAGTTTTTTAATGGATTTAAAAATATAGAATTGCCCTCGTCAGTTAAGTGTGTTCCATCCCGTACATTAAACAAATTTGTATCAGTCACTGAGGTGTTGTGTACCATGATTTTAAGTAAACCGAAAGTAGACTTACATGCGAGTATTATCAAAGTACTGCACCTACTAAACTTCTCATTTAATAGTTTATACACCATTTATATGGGTTTCTAACGCCTGATATGACTTGTGTATGCATTCACGACACCTAAGTTGTAAAAGTAGCAGGTGTCAAACCGGTCTCGAAACAGTATGATATATACAGTGCAATATGCGTTACTGGGATGGGCCAGTCCGCAGACAACTTGTACAGATTACGAAACCTAACAACCGACAGTAGTACATTTTTATAGATTAGATTTGTGTTGGTTGCCATACTAGCAGTTACGAGCCTTCTGGCGCCTGACTGAATATATTCCAAAGATGGCTGGGCATATTCTCTGGCTCTTGTTCTGCCCAAGGTGCAAGGCGACGGAATTTGTCTAACTGTAATCGAGACAGGCAATCGGTTAATACATTACTCTTTCCACTGATATGTTTTGATTTTACGGTGACATTGAGTTCCAAGCATTTCACTGTGAAAGCTCTTAGCAAAACCATAACATTTACTGATTTAGAAGACATTGTATTAATTATGTGCACCACTGCCATGTTGTCACATAGGAATATTATCTTTTTATTGCGCAAACTGTCCCCCCAAATGTGTAATGACACCAACAGTGGAAAAAATTCGAGCACTGTGATATCATTAGTTATTCCATTCTTAAACCAATCCTCAGGCCATACTGCACTTATCCATTTTCTTGCAAATAATGCACCAAATCCCAAACCTGTACCTGCAGCACTATCTGTGTACAACTGCACATCAGCATTAGATACCAAAAATCGGTCATGGAAAACGGACACTCCATTGAAATCATTAAAAAAGGTCAACCACATGGCTAAATCTTGACGAATGCCTTTGTTAATTCTAATGTGGTGGTGCGGTTTGGTCAGGCCGCAAATTGAATCAATTAGTCTTCTACAAAATGGTCTTCCCGGTACAATTGCTCTACATGCAAAATTGAGTACACCGATTAGCGACTGCATCATTCTCAAAGTGACCTTTTCTTTATTTAACATTTCTTGTATTTTTTTAATGATTTCTGCAATCTTTTCTTTTGGGATCCGTATTACCATTTCCTCTGAATCTAGTTCAAGGCCTAAGAAACAAATTATTGTTTTGGGACCCTCTGTTTTATCTTGCGCAATGGGTACCCCAAGACGTTGCATACATCGATCAAAATGCTCCATAAGACGCTTACACTCTGTTGTATCTTTTTTACCTCCAAATAGAAAGTCGTCAAGATAATGTATTAATGTGCGGACTGGTGCCTTGTTTTTTATGCAAAATTCTAGAAACCTTGCAAACTTTTCAAACGTACTGCAACTAATTGAACACCCAAAAGGCATGCATTTGTCAAAATAATATTTTCCTTCAAACGTAAAACCAAGTAATTCAAAGTCTTGTGGTTGAACCGGTAATAATCGGAAAGCTGATTTTATATCTGCTTTTCCAAGTAAACACCCTTTCCCTAGGTCTTGTACCATGTGCACTGCTTCGTCAAAGTTTGTGTATTGAACCGACGACAGCTGCGGATCAATATAGTCATTGACAGAATAGCCCTGCGGATATGATAGGTGATGTATTAACCTAAAGTCACCGGGTACTTTCTTAGGAACTAATCCAATAGGAGATATACGTAAATTAGGTAATGGTCTGGCGTCATAAGGACCTGCAACCCGGCCTGCTAATATTTCTTTATCTATTTTACTTTTAACCATTTTAGGATTTATTTTTGCAGACACTAGATTTTTTGCCTCTGTAGGTACACGTGGACCTTCATAATGTATTGGGAACCCGTTTTTAAAACCACTTAAAATAATATTTGAATCATCATGTTTATATTTTAATAATTCCGCCTCAATGTTCGCTAAATTAATTGGTGTAGTTGCTAAGCAGTACAATTCATTATTGCTTGTACTATCATTAGTGCCTGTAGTATGCACGCCCCCCTCGGCTAGATCTACCTCTGAACCCCCAAAATGCACTTGTCCCCCTTGGAATGTAATGATTTGTGTTCGTGTATGATTGTGCAGGTGCTGTGCTCGCCGTCGGGCAATTCAATCTACTGTGCTGAGTATTATGGCACACTGCACAAACATGGCTGTATTTGCAATTAAAATACACACAACTCCCTCTATTAAAATCATTACAAGGCGCTGATAAGCCCATTACACTTCTAAATTGGGGGCTGGGGTTGGCCTTGCTTTCATTCGTATGCTGGCCAAATACTGCCTGTGTGCCCGTGTTTACGGACATCACCCTCAACCACAATTCGGAATTTATACTACCCCATGAAGCTGGCCTTACCGCTTGACGTAGACGAAATTGTTCGTCATAAATACGCCAGGCATAACCTGAATGACGATAGGCGGCCTCCCTAATCACGGACATGTACTGAATTAATTCAGCCGCTTTGTCATGTCTTTTAATATAAATGCACATGAATACCAAGAAAGCATCGGTCCATTTTTCAATATTTGGAATTTTTTCGTTGACATGTTTTGATTTTGATTACAACACACCGTTTGCATTGACCACCAACGCACCAGTACCTGCGCACATTTCTAGCAATTCAATATTTCCCTTAAGTAAAACCGCTATATTGACATAATGATTTTGCCAAATTTGTTGACAAATTTGCAAAGGGACGTGAATCGCGACATCGTCCCCTCCACACCTCATGATTGGCTGAACATCAGCCTGACCCAAATCAATACTATTCGGCTCGTCAATTATTCCGGATTCATTAAGCAATCCTTCGAAATCAATAAACCTACGCTGTGTAGTATTACCCTTGCTGGTTGGGTCGATATCGACCTCTTCCTCGTCCGCATGAAGACGAACGTTTTCAACATTCTCCGGAGCCGGCGCCGGTGTCTCCGATTTTTTTGCCTTCTTCGTTGCCGATGGGGCCATCGTCCCCACAGATTGGCTTCTGGTCGTTCGCTTTTTTGATCTGGCATCAACCCTAGCTTTACCACGACCGGACATGCTTAAAATCGTTAAGATTACTCGGATGATAATTTACTTCGAACTTTCTTTTTCGCAGAAGAGACGGAAGAGGAATTGAACTTTATCGCGCATGCGCAGTTGTTAAATAATTCAATAGTACAAGTCGGCATCTCCCTCAACTATACTCGTACGCGAAAATAAAGGTGGCTATTTTTAACAAGTGGCAATAGCCAAACTTATTTGTCTTTTTTGTTAATTTTACCTCTTTTTAAAATTACTTTTTCAGACAACGGAATTGGCCAACTCTGACTTGGAAAAATATTATAGAGCCCTTGACAAGTAAGTTTGACAATATAACAGAGACATTGAAAAGTTAGTCTGACACATATTACAGAGCCCTTGACAAGTAATTCTGAAAATATAACAGAATCCTTGAAAAATAAGTCTGAAAATATAACAACCCTTGACAAGCAAGTCTGAAAATAGAACCCTTGACAAGCATGTCTGAAAATATTACAGAGCCGTTGACAAGTCAGTCTGACACATACTGCAGAGCCCTTGACAAGTAATTCTGAAAATATAACAGAACCCTTCACTGAAATATAACAGAACCCTTGACAAGTAAGTCTGAAAATATTACAGAGCCATTGACAAGCAAGTCTGAAAATAGTACAGAGCCCTTGACAGGTAAGTTTGACAATATAACAGAACCGTTGACAAGTTAGTCTGACACATACTGCAGAGCCCTTGACAAGTAATTCTGAAAATAAAACAGAACCCTTGTCAAGTAAGTCTGAAAAAAAATGCAGAGCCCTTGACAAGCAACTCTGAAAATATTACAAAGTCCTTGACAAGTAACTCTGACACATATTATAGAGCCCTTGACAAGTAAGTCTGAAAAATATAACAGAGCCCTTGACACGTAAGACTGAAAAATATAACAGAGCCCTTGACAAGTAAGTCTGAAACATATTACAGAGCCCTTGACAAGTAAGTATGAAACCTATTACAGAGCCCTTGACAAGTAAGTATGAAACCTATTACAGAGCCCTTGACAAGTAAGTCTTAAATATATTAGAGCCCTTGACAAGTAAGTATGAAACCTATTACAGAGCCCTTGACAAGTAAGTCTTAAATATATTAGAGCCCTTGACAAGTAAGTCTGAAACATATTACAGAGTCCTCAACAAATACGTCTGAAACATATTACGGAGTCCTCGACAATTATGTCTGAAACATATTACGGAGTCCTCAACAAATATGTCTGAAACATATTACGGAGTCCTCGACAATTATGTCTGAAAAATATTACAGAGCCCTTGATGAATACATTAGAACAATATTATAGACCCTAAATATATTTACCAAAATATACCTTAACTAAAAGAGTTTTCTTCAACTAGTTTTAAATTGTGACAATATTGCAGGAAGTATTTATTTCGTTTATTTTAATTTCATACTGATTTTGTTTAGAAGGTTTAAAAAACAATCAAATAAAAGATTGATCGGAAAGGTAAATGGAAAAAGCTCCATCAGCATTGACTGGAATAAAAGCATTATTTCTCAACCAATTTTCTAAAACAAATTTTGAAACTAAATATTCCTGTTCCCTTGTAGATGTTTCACTTAGGTACTATTTACTCACTACTAGCATTTCAAACAACAGTTCTCTTGTGTGCATTGACACTGACCAACTTTATTTTGTAGGGCAATTATGAACTATCACAACACAAAGATGGAAGAAATAAATAAAATCATCCGAGAACTGTGGAGAAACACTTATAAAGGACATGGTATGTATCGATACATGTGTACTGATTTAGTTTTCATTGTCATCTTCGGGTTCAATGCTTTAAACTGTATTATGGGTATGCCTGGATCTGGCAGCATAGTAGCACATCACGAGACATATTTGTATGCTATTAAAGACAAACGATCCGGGTTAGGATAAAGCTTGCCAGGTTTAGTAAAAAGCTTGCCAGGTTTAATATAAAGCTTGCCAGGTTTAGTATAATGCTTGTCAGGTTTAGTACAAAACTTGCCAGGTGTAGTATGAAGCTTGCCAGGTTTAGTACAAGACTTGCCAGGTTTAGTATAAAGCTGGCCAGGTTTAGTAAAGCTTGTCAGGTTTAGTTCAAAACTTGCCAGGTGTAGTATGAAGCTTGCCAGGTTTAGTACAAGACTTGCCAGGTTTAGTATAAAGCTGGCCAGGTTTAGTATAAAGCTTGTCAGGTTTAGTACAAAACTTGCCAGGTGTAGTATGAAGCTTGACAGGTTTAGTACAAGACTTGCCAGGTTTAGTATAAAGCTTGCCAGGTTTAGTACAAAACTTGCCAAGTTTAATATAAAGCTTGCCAGGTTTAGTACAAAACTTGCCAGGTTTAATATAAAGCTTCCCATGTTTAGTACAAAACTTGCCAGGTGTAGTACAAAACTTGCCAGGTTTAATATAAAGCTTCCCAGGTTTAGTATAAAGCTTGCCAGGTTAAGTGATAATGGGGTATTTAAGTGATAACATTGTATTGTTTATACAGCTTCCATGTTGTGGCTCTATAACCTCAAATGTGGGTTGGACAAATTAATCAAATGATTATTCCTAGACAATATTATTATATCATATATTATAAAACAGACATAGAGACCATAGAAATTCGTTCAGATGAAGACGACTCGGCCACAATCAAGACCCGCAAGGTATACAACTACAGGGTTGTCATGATCAAACCTGGCGATGCCGTCATCGACATGAGGGGGAGGTGTAGTGCTGGACAGAAGGTAAGTATGGAATCTCATTGTCCAACTTCTTGTTATTATTCAGGAGCACTGTCTGTGAAGTAAGAAGCGTATTTGGCAGTGTGATCAGTGTTGTCGACTAGATTTATACTCCACTTGCTAATTAGATTTTCTTGATAAGGTCTCACAATGTAACAATATCTGTCTGTTATCATTTTACATATAAATAATTACAGCTTCTTACCTTGCACTGCCCTCACCACTGTAGGTTCGATCCCTCAGGGGCCTAGGAATCTTTATGTGAGGAAGCTATCCAGCTGGCTTGCGGAACGTCGGTGGTTCTACCCAGGTGCCCGCCCGTGCATGAAAATTGCCCGGAGGGGCACCTGGGGGTCTTCCTCCACCAGTGGTAGCTGGAAAGTCGCCATATGACCTTAGCTGTTGGGGCGACTATAAAATCCAATTCAATTCAATTACCTTACACTGCATTATGTTTGTTAAATGCACCTCGGGATCATCAATTAATATATTGATGAAATGTCATATAATAATAATCTCAACTCTCAGAATTTTGATGACCTACCTTATTGAGAAAACAAAGGTTTCCATGATGATGACAGTAGGGAGAACTAGACCATTTAATGTTCTAACTGAGGGGATCATTCAGTTTAACAAGTTTTACAAGTTTGTATCTGACGTAACTTTGCCATAGAAATACAATAAAGGTACTTATTTCAGGTGCTTGCCTCTTTGATCATCCGCCTGGCCCTGGCAGAGACATTCTGCTTGAACTGTGGTATTCTGGCCCTGGACGAACCTACAACCAACCTGGACAGAGAGAATATTGAAAGCCTGGCTGGTGCTCTTGTAGAGTAAGTTAACACAAATATATTTAAAATAAAAGAACTTCACATCCACAGTGCTTCAGAAAATGATTTTTAGTATATTGCAGCAAACCAAGTCAAAGTCTTACTTTATTTATGAATGACTTGATGATGGAAATTACCTTAAGTAGTTCTCAGTTTCAAAGCATTTAAAGTATGAATTACCTGTTTTTGTTTTGCCAGGGAGTTTAGTAATTCAGTAGGAAATAGTAGGAAAATTAGTATGAATGTAAGGTCTTCTATTAATAACAGTTTATTATACACTTATGAAAAGGTTAGGAAGTAATAATAACAATAAGCAGGATTTTTTTACTTTTATCTAAAATGTTTGGCATAATTTGGTCATGGCTGTGTTAATAGACATTATTTATAATTGTATTACTTTCCAATTAAGCAAAGTGTTAAATACAGGTGATTATGTTGCTCCGTCAAAGGGCGCAAAACATATCCCGTCTCCCTTATAATGAGGATGTGGAAGGTATTTCATATTTTCCCAAGTGCCTAAAGGTTTTAATCTGTATGCGATTAAAACTTGTATTGTTTTATCTATTCTAGGATCATCAAGGGTCGTATTCACCAACGTAACTTTCAGCTGGTGATCATCACCCATGATGAAGATTTTGTGGAATTGATGGGCCGCTCAGAATATGTAGAGGAGTTCTTCAAAGTCAGCAAAAATCAGTAGTAAGTTGACCATGTGTAACAAGAATCAGTAGTTAAGTTTACCCCGTGTAGCAAGAATCAGTAGTAAGTTGACCAAGTCTAGCAAGAATCGGTAGTAAGTTTACCCTGTGTAGCAAGAATCAGTAGTAAGTTGACCATGTCTAGCAAGAATCAGTAGTAAGTTTATCATGTGTAGCAAGAATCAATAGTATGTTAACCATGTGTAGCAAAAATCAGTAGTATGATGACCATGTGTAGCAAGAATCAGTAGTAAGTTTACCATGTGTAGAAAGAATCAGTAGCAAGTTTACCATGTGTAGCAAGAATCAGTAGTAAGTTGACCATGTATAGCAAGAATCAGTGGTAAGTTTACCATGTGTAGCAAGAATCAGTAGTAAGTTGACCATGTGTAGCAAGAATCAGTAGTAAGGTTACCATGTGTAGCAAGAATCAGTAGTAAGTTTACCATGTGTAGCAAACATCAGTAGTAAGTTTAACATGTGTAGCAAGAATCAGTAGCAAGTTTACCATGTGTAGCAAGAATCAGTAGTAAGTTGACCATGTGTAGCAAGAATCAGTAGTATGTTTACCATGTGTAGCAAGAATCAGTAGTAAGTTTACCATGTATAGCAAGAATCAGTAGTAAGGTTACCATGTGTAGCAAGAATCAGTAGTATGTTTACCATGTGTAGCAAGAATCAGTAGTAAGTTTACCATGTGTAGCAAGAATCAGTAGTAAGGTTACCATGTGTAGCAAGAATCAGTAGTAAGTTTACCATGTGTAGCAAGAATCAGTAGTAAGTTGACCATGTGTAGCAAGAATCAGTAGTATGTTTACCATGTGTAGCAAGAATCAGTAGTAAGTTTACCATGTATAGCAAGAATCAGTAGTAAGGTTAACATGTGTAGCAAGAATCAGTAGCAAGTTTACCATGTGTAGCAAGAATCAGTAGTAAGTTGACCATGTGTAGCAAGAATCAGTAGTATGTTTACCATGTGTAGCAAGAATCAGTAGTAAGTTTACCATGTATAGCAAGAATCAGTAGTAAGGTTACCATGTGTAGCAAGAATCAGTAGTATGTTTACCATGTGTAGCAAGAATCAGTAGTAAGTTTACCATGTGTAGCAAGAATCAGTAGTAAGGTTACCATGTGTAGCAAGAATCAGTAGTAAGTTTACCATGTGTAGCAAACATCAGTAGTAAGTTTACCATGTGTAGCAAGAATCAGTAGTAAGTTTACCATGTATAGCAAGAATTGGTAGTAAGTTTACCATGTGTATAAAAAATCAGTAGTAAGTTTACCATGTGTAGCAAACATCAATAGTAAGTTTACGATATGTAGCAAGAATCAGTAGTAAGGTTACCATGTGTAGCAAGAATCAGTAGTAAGTTTACCATGTGTAGCAAAAATCAGTAGTAAGTTTACCATGTTTAGCAAGAATCAGTAGTAATGTTACCATGTGTAGCAAGAATCAGTAATAAGTTTACCATGTGTAGAAAGAATCAGTAGTAAGTTTACCCTAATAAGTTTACCATGTGTAGAAGAATCAGTAGTAAGTTTATCATGTGTAACAAGAATCGGTAGTAAGTTTACCATGTGTAACAAGAATCAGTAGTGCATTTACCATGTGTAGCAAGAATCAGTATGAGTTTACCATGTGTAACAGGAATCAGTAGTAAGTTTACCATGTGTAACAAGAATCAGTAGTAAGTTTTAATACCATGTGTAGCAAGAATCAGCAGTAAGTTTACCATGTGTAGCAAAAATCAGTAGTAAGTTGACCATGTGTAGCAAGAATCAGTAGTATGTTTACCATGTGTAGCAAGAATCAGTAGTAAGTTGACCATGTGTAGCAAGAATCAGTAGTAAGTTTACCATGTGTATCAAGAACCAGTAGTAAGTTTACCATGTATAGCAAGAATTGGTAGTAAGTTTACCATGTGTATAAAAAATCAGTAGTAAGTTTACCATGTGTAGCAAACATCAATAGTAAGTTTACGGTATGTAGCAAGAATCAGTAGTAAGGTTACCATGTGTAGCAAGAATCAGTAGTAAGTTTACCATGTGTAGCAAAAATCAGTAGTAAGTTTACCATGTGTAGCAAACATCAGTAGTAATTTTACCATGTGTAGCCAATATCAGTGGTATGTTTACCGTGTGTAACAAGAATCAGTAGTAGGTTTACTATTTGAAACAAGAATCAGTAGTACGTTTACCTTGTGTAGCAAGAATCAGTAGTGAGTTTACCATGTGTAGCAAACACCAGTGGTAAGTTAACCATGTGTAACAAGAATCAGTAGTAAGTTTACCATGTGTAGCAAACATCAGTGGTAAGTTTTTCATGTGTAACAAGAATCAGTAGTAAGTTTACTATTTGTAACAAGAATCAGTAGTATGTTTACCTTGTGTAGCAAGAATCAGTAGTAAGTTTATCATGTGTAACAAGTATCAGTAGTAAGTTTACAGTGTGAAACAAGAATCAGTAGTTAGTTCACCATTTGTAACAAGAATCAGTAGTACGTTTACCATGTGTATTAAGAATCAGTAATAAGTTTACCATGTGTAGAAAGAATCAGTAGTAAGTTTACCCTAATAAGTTTACCATGTGTAGAAGAATCAGTAGTAAGTTTATCATGCGTAACAAGAATCGGTAGTAAGTTTACCATGTGTAACAAGAATCAGTAGTGCATTTACCATGTGTAGCAAGAATCAGTATGAGTTTACCATGTGTAACAGGAATCAGTAGTAAGTTTACCATGTGTAACAAGAATCAGTAGTAAGTTTACCATGTGTAGCAAGAATCAGCAGTAAGTTTACCATGTGTAGCAAGAATCAGTAGTGAATTTACCATGTGTAGCAAGAATCAGTAGTGAGTTTACCATGTGTAGCAAGAATCAGCAGTAAGTTTACCATGTGTAGCATGAATCAGTAGTGAGTTTACTATGTGTAACAAGAATCAGTAGTGAGTTTACCATGTGTAGCAAAAATCAGTAGTAAGTTTACCATGTGTAGCAAGAATCAGTAGTAAGTTTACCATGTGTAACAAGAATCAGTAGTGAGTTTACCATGTGTAGCAAAAATCAGTAGTAAGTTTACCATGTGTAACAAGAATCAGTAGTAAGTTTACCATGTGTAGCAAGAATCAGCAGTAAGTTTACCATGTCTAGCAAGAATCAGTAGTAAGTTTACCATGTGTAACAAGAATCAGTAGTGAGTTTACCATGTGTAGCAAAAATCAGTAGTAAGTTTACCATGTGTAACAAGAATCAGTAGTAAGTTTACCATGTGTAGCAAGAATCAGCAGTTAGTGTACCATGTGTAACAAGAATCAGGAGTTAGTTTACCACATGTAATAAGAATCAGTAGTAGGATTACCATGTGTAGCTAAAATGAGTAGTAAGTTTTATTAGCTCTACTGGCCAAGGGCCAGCAGAGCTTATGAGATGGTGTGTTGTCCGTCTTCTGTCGTCCGTCCGTCGTCCGTTAACTTTTCTTCAAACGACTTCTCCTCAGAAACCGCTTGGCTAATATTGACCAAACTTCACATGGATGATCCTTAGATGAATGCTTTTTAGATTTGTTAAAATTAGGTCAGCGCTACATCCAAGATGGCTGCCATTACCATATATGGTCGAAACCTTAAAAAATCTTCTTCTCCAGAACCGCTGGACAGATTTCAACAGTTTTTCTTTTAAAATGATCGCCAACGCCTAGGCTATCAAGATTGTTCAAATAAAGTCCCGGGGTCAAAAATGGCCGTGCCCTGGGGGTCAAAAATTTGTATATTGAGCTTTTGCATGTTTTTCATATAGACATGTAGGAAACAACTTTAAAAAATCTTCTTCTCTGAAACCACAAGGCACAGAGCTCTCATGTATTACATGTAGCATCAGCTTATGATCCTCTACTAAGTTTATTCAAATGGTGACCCTGGGGTCAAATTTGTCCCCGCCCCGGGGGTCACAGTTTTACATAGACTTATATAGGATTTTTTTTTAAAAAATCTTCTTCTCGGAAACTACAAGAGCCAGAGGTTTGATATTTTGCATTTACTATAAGCTTATGGTCCTTTACCAAGTTTGTTCAAATGGTGACCCTGGGATCACATTTGGTCCCGCCCCAAGGGTCATATGTTTTACATAGACATGTATAGGGAAAAACTTAAAAAATCTTCTTCTCTGAAACTGCAAGAGCCAGAGGTTTAATATTTTGCTGTTGCTATAAGCTTATGGTCCTTTACCAATTTTGTTCAAATGCTGACCCTGGGGTCACATCTGGCCCCGCCCCGGGGGTCACAGTTTTACATCAGTGCTTGTTTTAAATTTTTAAATTTTTTTTTTTTTTTTTTGATTATAATTTTTTTTCATATTTTTTTTTTGAATTTTTTTTTTGATTTTTTTTTTGATTTTTTTTTTGAATTTTTATTATCTCTACTGGCCAACTTGGAAAACCAGCCAGATCGGACCAGTAATGACGGAGTTACTGCTCTTGATATTGTTAAAAATGCTATATTTTGCCTCTTTAAGACGATAGTCACTCGCTTCATTGATGTCATAAGAGCCATATTAGCCAATAGAGCATCCACAGGCCCTCTTGGGCCTCTTGTTTAATTTAACTTACTATTGATTTTAGCTACACATGGTAATCTTACTACTGATTCTTATTACATGTGCAAGACTCAGTAGTTAGTTTACCGTGTGTAGCAAAAACCAGTGTTAAGGTTACCTTGTGTAGCTAAAATCAGTAGTAAGTTTACCTTGTGTAGCAACAATCAGTAGTAAGTTTACCGTGTGTAAAAAGAATCAGTAGTTAGTTTACCGTGTGTAAAAAGAATCAGTAGTTAGTTTACCGTGTGTAAAAAGAATCAGTAGTAAGTTTACCGTGTGTAAAAAGAATCAGTAGTAATGTTACCATGTCTAGCAAGAATCAGTAGTAAGTGTACGATGTGTAGCAAGAATCAGTAGTAACTTTACCTTGTGTAGCAAGAATCAGTAGTAATGTTACCATGTGTAGCAAGAATCAGTAGTAAGTTTACCGTGTGTAAAAAGAATCAGTAGTAAGTTTCCCATGTGTAGCAAGAATCAGTAGTAAGTTTACCGTGTGTAAAAAGAATCAGTAGGAATGTTACCATGTGTAGCAAGAATCAGTAGTAAGTTTACTGTGTGTAAAAAGAATCGGTAGTAAGTTTCCCATGTGTAGCAAGAATCAGTAGTAACTTTACCGTGTGTAAAAAGAATCAATAGTAATGTTACCATGTGTAGCAAGAATCAGTAGTAAGTTAACCATGTGTAGCAAGGTCAGTATTAAGTTTACAATGTATAGCAAGAATCAGTAGTAAGTTTACCAAGTATAGCAAGAATCAGTAGTAACTTTACCATGTATAGCAAGAATCAGTAGTAAGTTTACCATGTTTGGCAAGAGTCAGTAGTAAATTTACCATGTGTAGCAAGAATCAGTGGTAAGTTTACCATGTGTCACAAAAGTCAGTAGTAAGTTTACCATGTGTAGCAAGAATCAGTAGTAAGTTGACCATGTGTAGCAAGAATCAGTAGTAAGTTTACCATGTGTAGCAAGAATCAGTAGTAGGTTTACCATGTGTAGCAAGAATCAATAATGTTTACCATGTGTAGCAAGAATCAGTAGTAAGTATTCCTTGTGTAGCAAGAATCAGTAGTAAGTTTACCATGTGTAGCAAGAATCAGTGGTACGTTTACCATGTGTAACAAAAGTCAGTAGTAAGTTTACCATGTGTAGCAAGAATAAGTAGTAAGTATTCCTTGTGTAGCAAGAATCAGTAGTAAGTTTACCATGTGTAGCAAGAATCAGTAGTAAGTGTACGATGTGTAACAAAAGTCAGTAGTAAGTTTACCATGTGTAGCAAGAATAAGTAGTAAGTATTCCTTGTGTAGCAAGAATCAGTAGTAAGTTTACCATGTGTAGCAAGAATCAGTGGTAAGTTTACCATGTGTAACAAAAGTCAGTAGTAAGTTTACCATGTGTAGCAAGAATCAGTAGTAAGTTGACCATGTGTAGCAAGAATCAGTAGTAAGTTTACCATGTGTAGCAAAAATCAGTAGTAAGTTTACCATGTGTAGCAAGAATCAGTAGTAAGTTGACCATGTGTAGCAAGAATCAGTGGTAAGTTTACCATGTGTAACAAAAGTCAGTAGTAAGTTTACCATGTGTAGCAAGAATCAGTAGTAAGTTGACCATGTGTAGCAAGAATCATTAGTAGGTTTACCATGTGTAGCAAGAATCAGTAGTAATTTTACCATGTGTAGCAAGAATCAATAATGTTTATCATGTGTAGCAAGAATCAATAGTAAGTTTACCATGTGTAGCAAGAATCAGTAGTAGGTTTACCATGTGTAGCAAGAATCAGTAGTAATTTTACCATGTGTAGCAAGAATCAATAATGTTTATCATGTGTAGCAAGAATCAATAGTAAGTTTACCATGTGTAGCAAAAATCAGTAATAATTTTTTTTTTCCATGTGTAGCCAGAATCAGTAGTAATGTTACCAGGTGTAACAAGAATCTGTAGTAAGTATTCCTTATGTAGCAAGAATCAGTAGTAAGTATTCCTTGTGTAGCAAGAATCAGTAGTAAGTTTACCATGTGTAGCAAGAATCAGTGGTAAGTTTACCATGTGTAACAAAAGTCAGTAGTAAATTTACCATGTGTAGCAAGAATCAGTAGTAAGTTGACCATGTGTAGCAAGAATTAGTAGTAAGTTTACCATGTGTAGCAAAAGTCAGTAGTAAGTTTACCATGTGTAGCAAGAATCAGTAGTAAGTTGACCATGTTTAGCAAGAATCAGTGGTAAGTTTACCATGTGTAACAAAAGTCATTAGTAAGTTTACCATGTGTAGCAAGAATCAGTAGTAAGTTGACCATGTGTAGCAAGAATCAGTAGTAAGTTTACCATGTGTAGCAAGAATCAGTAGTAGTTTTACCATGTGTAGCAAGAATCAGTAGTAATTTTACCATGTGTAGCAAGAATCAATAATGTTTATCATGTGTAGCAAGAATCAATAGTAAGTTTACCATTTTTGAAAAAATATTATGTGTGTTGTGATTAACTGATTAAAATCGGAAGAATTGAAACTCAATATGAAATTGTCTCAAAATAAAATTTGTTGTTGAGGTTTGCAAGATGGCCTCCAACATGAAGTTGGGCCATATATACATGCATAATTCATGTTGATCCTAAATAAACACGACTTCTCTAGAAGTAATTGACTTGAGTATAGTACACTTTTTCTTGGTAAGGTGACCTTATAAGTTGTTGATGTATATTGCTGCAGCATCAAAAATGGCCAACAGCGACTTTGTTTAAATGGATGTAGGAAAATCTTTTTGATTGCTACATCTCCAAATCTATTTGATAGGATATTCGTGAAAATTGATATTCATGAAAATTCACAGAAAGATTGTAGGTGATGTCTTGTTTCTTTCTTTTGTACTCTGAACAGCAAACAAGTATACAGTAACGCTTGTCCATGGCAACTCAATTGGTCTGAGACAAATGATGTCAATTCGGCTTACGTTAGATTAGAGCCTGTTAAGATCTTTGATTTTGTGTTTCTCTTAAAATGCATCCTTCTCTGTCGTCTGTGTTATAAACATTGCATGCCATTTATTTCAGCTGTTGTTCTGAGCTAAAGAAGGCCAAGGTCCAGGATCTCCATTCGAGATGAGAAGATTGTGTAGTATCGAGACGGGAAGGAGAAGAAAAGTGTGATATAGTGATATAATGCTTGCAGTGAAGTAGGCATTATTAGATATTGAACATATAGGGGCGGTCACCAGTAGGGGCCTTGAAGTGTTACATATTGTGTTGTATCTAGAGGATAAGGAAAATAATATTTACTGAAGCGATGCAACGCTTAAAGTGAAATAAGCATGAGTTTGACGTGTTGAAAAACTGAACTGTTTCATCATCCGAGGTTACGAGATGCAAAATCAAGCATCTACATTCTAGATGTTGAGAGGACAATGATTATAAGATATATCTCTTAATTACTTACCTACTGTTCTTTCTGTCTTCTTTATTTCAAGTTTTAAAAGAAGTCGACACATATTTCCACAGACAAATTATTGTCCCCTTTTGTTGTTTTTTTCAGATTTTAAGAAAAGTTGTCAAAAGTATAGTTCACATGACTAATATTTATATTTCAAATTACTGAATCATGTTAGTCTGGTTGGCTGGCGTGGCGCAGTCGGTAGCGCGGAGGATTTGTTACTGGAGGCCCCGGGTTCAATCCTCCGTGGTGCCACTGAGTTCCGTCGGTGTGTTCTTGGGCAAGACACTTTCCCTTAGCCTCGTCCGTCGGATGGGGACGTAAACCGGGCGGTCCCGTGTATCGGTCTATCCTCCGAGCACGTTAAAGAACCATAGGAATCTATTCGATAATAAGAGTAGGGCATGTTCCCGGATTCCTATGTATCCTTCCCCTCTCTCTGGGGCGGCTCTAAATAACCAATACTGTGTTGATGAGCCGTTAAACATCATTCAATTCAATTCAATTATTTAACGACATGTGAATCGACAGCATTTTTGGATATTTTACCTTTCTTGCCAGTGCTGTATTAAAAAATAAAAATAGTGTCATGCTGATGTTATGCTCTCATAGTGTCATGCCGATGTAACCATGGTAGAGCGTGCAAATCTTACCATTATAACATCATGCCAAGATTACAGAAACATACGTCGTTGCGGCATTCTGATTTACAGAAACATTTGAAGGATCAAACTCTAGACATTGCAAACTGAGTTTTTTATTTAACAAATTAAATTGTTTAATGCACCAGAGGTGTGTTGTTAAATGAATAAATGAATTCCGTAAATTGAATTTTACTATCATGTTTCAAGATTTTTTGATATATCAAACAAACATAACTTGTTACAATGTAGAGGGGACCCCTTTCAATTCAGTGTAACATTTGATAGTGATTTTCAGCTGCATGTAAGCTGCTACAATGTTTCCATAATGCTTTTTAGGTGTCCTGTTGTAGTACCATACACATGTATGAATGACATTAATGAAAATAGGTTTGGTAGAATACATTCCCAAAATGTGCCATTGAAGTTTAAACAATACATTATTCACAGATGATTACAATTTACGTGACTATTAATATCGACATTCAAAGATGTTACAAACATGTGAAAAGGAGTCAGAAGGAAGCTACCAGCTTGTATAAATCCTCATAATGACATTAAATACATGAAACAACACACTTTGTGTGCTGTGATAGTGTTTAAATATTGCCATTGAATAATTGTGTTCACATTTGTAGTATTTCCATTGTTGTGTTCTGCTAACCTTGATAAGTTTTTCAGTTGTTAAATTTTTTGTTTGGGATCAAGATTAGAACTGTGTACATTATATACTTCCCATTTGTCATTAACAACAAATGTAACGTATAATATACATTATATGCTTCCCATTTGTCATTAACAACAAATGTAACGTATAATATACATTATATACTTCCCATTTGTCATCAACAACAAATGTAAGGTATAATTATATGCTTCCCATTTGTCATTAACAATAAATGTAACGTATAATATACATTATATGCTTCCAATTTGTCATCAACAACAAATGTTACATATAATATACGTTATATACTTCCAATTTGTCATCAACAACAAATGTAACGTATAATATACGTTACAATCTTCCCATTTGTCATTAACAACAAATATAAAGTATAATATACAAAGATGCCTAAGTTCGTCAACATCCGACAACAAGAGCTTTTTATGACTGGAACTGATTATGCCTCTGACAATTAGTTATCTGATTAATAAATGACAGTATAACAGTTATTATAATGCACTTGTCAAAACTCCTGCAATCTGATGGCTTACGTTCAAACATTTGAATATTGCATAACCCGTTGCGGATCCAGTCATGTGATGTTCAACCGTCATAAAATATGACATTACATTTTATTTGAATGCGTTTGGGAGTAAATTGTCAAGAAAAATAAATGAAATTCATTGGAAACGGGTAAACTGGTATTGAAATTTTGACAGTATATCAGTCGTTTATATGGTCACAAATTGTGTTTAATGGCTCCACTAACGCGTCACCATTAAGCCAAATTTGCAAACATTAAACGACAACATACCGTTGCAAAATTCAAATTTCTATACAGTCAACCTTATATTTTAATTGTGTTAATTGCTGTGGTCACTTTTTCCACCATAACTATCATAGACAGAGTTATGTCCTTGATGAACCTTATATCTGCGGGGAACCAATCTTTCAGCCGTAATTATTATAGACAGAATTATGTCCTTGATGATCCTTACTTATATCTGCGGGGAACCAGTCTTGCAGGATTTATCACCTTTAGTGATGTTTATTGTTGTCATTATTTTATCCAGGTCAAGTTAAAGAATTCAGATAGGGAGTGGAATGTAAACCCTACACAGATGTATTGAAGTGATATGTGTCTTCAAATATCTACCCTACGCAGGCCTATTGAAAACTATTTTGTACATAGAAAACTATGTCAATGTAAACTATCAAAGATAAAATGATTCGAGAAACGTGTTTTTTCGTTAATACTGTTTGTTATAAAATATGTAGTGAAACACATGTAGCTGGTGCTTACAATATGTGACATTGTATCCTCTTAATCAAGTTTTGTTTATGAAATTGTTATTAATTATTATGTTGTTGATTTATTAAATGTTTCATTAATTTGAATTACATTTGTTTTTTCTTGCACTTTCGAAACATACTGTAAGGGTTTTAACGTCACCTTTTACAATCTTTCAGTTGTATCACGATGATATCGACTTGTAGCAGTTAGCTCTAAGCTCAACTTTAAAGTCCCCATGTGGTTGCCGGGGTAGAATACAACCACTGCAAACACACCGTCACATGCAGAGGGGTAGGACAATAATAAAACAATAAACGTGGCTCCAGCGTAAATGGAGTTTTTACAATAGAATTTGCAGCAACTCTGCAGTTCAGGGTGAGAAGGTTCTAGGCCCATTTTCCATATTTTATCTCGATGTACATGGAAGATGAGCCTGGCATGTTCATGCCTGCTAGGCGCCATATAACCTGTAATGTGTTGGTGCGCCTTAAAACCCCACTTCAATTCAACTTTAAAGTGTTGCCACACTGGAATACCACGCCATAGACATATGACACGATACCCTACCCAGTCACACTATACTGATACCGGGCCCGACCAGTCTTAGAACTCCCCTTTATGTGCATGGCATCAAGCAACGGAGATACTAGTACTATTTTTAGCTTTACTACTCCTCTGAAACTACTGGATGGATATTCATAAAACTTTACAGAAATGTTGCCCATGAAGTCTAGTTGATCCTAGCAAAAATTCATGTTGATGTGAAATCCAAGATGGCCGCCAAAGCTAAAAATAGATTTTTTAAATACAAGTTTGTAGCGACTACTTCTTGAAAACTATAAGTGATATTGATATGGGACTTTTTCTAAAATGATCAGCATGACATGATGTTGGTCCTTGTCGAAAATCGTTTTGATTTGACGTTAAACATGGCTGCCAGTGGCCATCTTTGTTTACATAGAGTTATATAATGAAAACTTGTAGCGACTACTCCTCTGAAACTACTTGACGGATTTTCATGAAACTTCACAGGAATGTTGCTCTTGATGTCTTATTGATCCTAGCAAAATTTCAGGTCGGCCGGAAATTCAAGATGGCCGCCACGGCTAAAAATAAATTTTCAAAATACAAGTTTGTAGCGACTACTTCTTGAAAACTATAAGTGATATTGATATGGGACTTTTTCTAAAATGATCAGCATGACATGATGTTGATCCTTATCAAAAATCGTTTTGATTCGACGTTAAACGTGGCTGCCAGCGGCCATCTTTGTTTACATAGAGTTATATAGTAAAAACTTGTAGCGACTACTCCTCTGAAACTACTTGGCGGATTTTCATGAAACTTTACAGGAATGTTGCTCTTAATGTCTAATTGATCCTAGCAAAATTTCAGATCGGCCAGAAATTCAAGATGGCTGCCACAGTTAAAAATAGATTTTTAAAAAATAAGTTTGTAGGGACTACTTCTTGAAAACTAGAAGTGATATTGATATGGGACTTTTTCTAAAATGATCAGCATGACATGATGGTTATCCGAGTCGAACATTATTTTGATTCGACATTAAACATGGCTGCCAGTGGCCATCTTTGTTTACATAGAGTTATATAATGAAAACTTGTAGCGACTACTCCTCTGAAACTACTTGACGGATTTTCATGAAACTTCACAGAAATGTTGCTCTTGATGTCTAATTGATCCTAGCAAAATTTCAGGTCGGCCGGAAATTCAAGATGGCCGCCATGGCTAAAAATAGATTTTCAAAATGCAAGTTTGTAGCGACTACTTCTTGAAAACTATAAGTGATATTGATATGGGACTTTTTCTAAAATGATCAATATTACATGATGTTGGTCCTTGTCAAAAATCATTTTGATTCGATGTTAAACATGGCTGTCAGCGGCCATCTTTGTTTACATAGAATTATATAATGAAAACTTTTAGCGACTACTCCTCTGAAACTACTTGACGGATTTTCATGAACTTCACAGGAATGTTGCTCTTGATGTCTAATTGATCCTAGCAAAATTTCAGGTCGGCCGGAAATTCAAGATGGCTGCCACGGCTAAAAATAAATTTTCAAAAAACAAGTTTGTAGCGACTACTTCCTGAAATCAAAATCAATCAGTAGAGCTTCAAGGTCATTGACCTCTTGTTAGTATTTGTTATGACCCAGCCGGGGATTGAACCCGCCACCACCTGCATGCTAGGCGGACGCTCTACTTCTCAGTTTCAAATGTACAACAGACTGGTTACAACATCCAGCAAGTTGTTGGATGATAACATCTCCGAACATGTTCAAGCTAGTGATTGAGAGCACGATTTTTGTGCCACCTTTAATTGGTACAGCAGCATGGAATCTTAGATTATATCAGGCTGAGGCTAATTGGTGAGTTTCGTAAGGCAGCATGAATCTGAGATTATATCAGGATGAGGCTAATTTGTGAGTTATTTAAGGCAGCATGGAGTCTGATATTATATCAGGACGTGGCTAATTGAGGCTAATTGGTAAGTTACGTACGGCAGCATGGAATCTTAGATTTTACCAGGCTGAGGCTAATTGGTGAGTTTCCTAAGGCAGCATGAATCTGAGATTATATCAGGACGAGGCTAATTGTTGAGTTGCATAAGGCAGCATGGAATCTGATATTATACCAGGACAAGGCTAATTGGTGAGTTACGTAAGACATCATGAATATGAGATTATACCAGGACGAGGCTAATTGGTGAGTTGCATAAGGCATCATGAATCAGATTATACCAGGATGAGGGCAATTGATGAGTTTCGCACAGCAGCATGGAATCTGAGATTATACCAGCAGACGGCGAATTGAAGAGTACCCTGAGGAAACATGGACTCTTGGATTATACCTGGAGCTAGAAGGCTAATTGGTGCATACCCTGGGGATATAATGATGAGGGTTAAAACTTAATAGGTGAGCATCAGTGAAACTAGGGATGAGAGTTATACTATAAACACCACCTTTTGGCCCAGGTAAATGAACTACAAGTATATCTAAAACTCGGAATATTAACTACCCTGGGAACTCGGAACTTTAACTACCCTTGGGAACTTAATGATAAATATGGGAATTGAATATATTATTCTGAACCTTGTTTAAATCTCCTGGGTTTCTTTACTGCCTTTCATTTCTTGATGGGAGAAAATACTGATGTTGTATGTAAACAACAAAAAGGGTTATCTCCCATGTATGACAAATTGTGAAATATATAACACTGCACCAATTACATTTTATACGCCCGTAGGGAGGTATTTTGTCGTGGCATTGTCCATCTGTCTGCTTTTAACTAAACATATAAGGTCTACAGCAATGAAACTGTACACATCGATAGCATCATCCAATAAATACACCTGATAAGACCTTATATCTCTGATTTATAGTTATACCCCCGCTTTCACAAAGCGAAGTGGGGGCTATATAGGACTCGCGTTGTCCCCAATGTTCCGTCGAGCCCAGTCGCAGCTTTTTGTCCCGTCGCATCGCGTAACACATTTTTAATACTTGCATATCTCAAACACTTTTGAATGGATTGTTCCCAAACTTCATATATTCATAACAACTGATGACCTTATGTCCCTCTACATCATCCATCATTGATTGCCTAATTTGGCCCTTTGTTTGACCTAGGGGGCGTCCGTGGCCGAGTGGTTAGAGTCTCTGACTTGCAATCACTTGCCCCTCACCACTGTAGGTTCGATCCCTCAGGGGCCTAGGAATCTTTATGTGAGGAAGCTATCCAGCTGGCTTGCGGAACGTCGGTGGTTCTACCCAGGTGCCCGCCCGTGCACGAAAATTGCCCGGAGTGGCACCTGGGGTCTTCCTCCACCAGTGGAAGCTGGAAAGTCGCCATATGACCTTAGCTGTTGGTGCGACTATAAAATCCAATTCAATTCAATTCAATTGTTTGACCTAGAATTTTTCACTTTAACAGTGGCAGAAAAACAATAACGTGGCTCCAGCGTAAATGGAGTTTCTACGATAGAATTTGCAGCAACTCTGCAGTCCATGGTGAGAAGGTTCTAGGCCCATTTTCCATATTTTATCTCGATGTACATGGAAGATGAGCCTGGCATGTTCATGCCTGTTAGGCGCCATATAACCTTTTCATGTGTTGGTGCGCCTTAAAACCCAAATTCAATTCAATTCAATTCCACTTTAACATGTTTTTTCTCAAACATGTTCGAATTGATTGTTTCCAAATGTCATGTACACTTAACAACTGATGACCTTATGTCCCTGTACATCATCCATCATTGATTGCCTAATTTATTGCAGAATTATGGCCCTTTGTTTGACTTAGAATTTTCCACTCTAATATTGCATAATGACATGTTAGCACATTTTTTCTCAAACTTTTTCGAATTGATTGTTATCAAACTTAATATACACATAACAACAGATGACCTTATGTCCCTCTACATTCACCTATCATTGATTGCCTAATTTATTACAGAATTATGGCCCTTTGTTTGACTTAGAATTTTCCTCTAATATTGTATAATGAACTGTTAAGACATTTTTTCTCAAACATTTTCGAATTGGTTGTTCCCAAACTTCATGTACCACTGATGACCTTATGTCCCTCAACATTCACCCATCATTGATTGCCTAATTTATTACAGAATTATGGCCCTTTGTTTGACTTAGAATGTTCCATTCTAATATTGTAAAATGACATGTTAACACATTTTTTCTCAAACATTTTCGAATTGATTGTTATCAAACTTAATATACACATAACATCTGATGACCTTATATCCCTCAACATTCACCCATCATTGATTGCCTAATTTATTACAGAATTATGGCCCTTTGTTTGACTTAAAATCGTCCACTCTGATATTGTATAATGACCTGTTAATACATTTTTTCTCAAACATTTTCAAATTGATTGTTCCCAAACATCATGTACACATAACAGCTGATGATCTTATGTCCCTGTACATCACCCAACATTGATTGCCTAATTTATTACAGAATTATGGCCCTTTGTTTGACTTAGAATTTTCCACACTAATATTGTATAATGACCTGTTAACAAATTTTTTCTCAAACATTTTCGAATTGATTGTTCCCAAACTTCATGTACACATAACAATTGATGACCTAATGTCCCTCTACATTCACCCATCATTTATTGCCCATTTCACCCATTCATTATTTCTGCTTTAAAAACAGGTTTAGCCTGGAAGTAAACTTGCATTTTACAAATGATTGTGGCTAGTAACTTTCAAAGTATTAGGTCTGCAACAATGAAACTATACACATCTACAGAATGTCCTAATGAATCTGAAAATAACCCATAACTGTCTGATTCATATTTATTGAATGTCTCCCGTTGAAAAAGGTTTAACGTGGAACTTAACGTTGCCAATAACAATGAAATGACGGGCGTATATGCCCCGCTAGGAGGTGCTCTTGTTATGCTTATCTGGTATTGTTAGAACAGATTGTGTTACAGTTAAATATTGTCTTTTACTTGCATTGTAGGTATCCTAGGCATGCATTGCAGGTCTGTTTCATACCCGTCAACTCGCTGATATTACGAGTGGGACTGTGTCAGCTTGAAAAGTACAGGCAGGTAATAATCAGACAAGGTTAAATAATATACGGTCACATCTGTATTAAAAGACATCTAAGGGGAAGATGAAAAGTTGAACTCTTAAAGTAGCTATCATGCCAACAACTGCCAAATTTTAGAACATTATGTAAAACCATTTTTAAAACCAACTGACGACAGTGTGTATATATAACTTACATAATTTGAGAATCCAAACTCTGTAAACACAATATTAATGGCTTGAACCAGCCAGGCCAATCTCCAAAACTGGAGGGTTAAATCAAGAGTTACTCATAATTCATTTTGCCATATTCAGTCCTAGGTATATTAAGAACGGTTTTCCTATGAATAAACCTTTTCTTTTAATTGGCACATATACCTTATTATATGACCTGAATAGAGTTTTGATAAACGGTTTTGTAGTGTTATTTTGTCGTTAGTTGGAGGGTTAGTTTCTTTAACACAGGTGGTCTTTCATTTTAATTTTAAACAAGACAATTGGAACTGAAATGGGGGTCTCTTAAAGCAACTGGTTTTTTGTCAGTGCAGCAGGTTTGAGTAAAAATTGTAATTGTGTGGTCCAAGTATTTACTTTCATACCACATTCGACCCCTTCTCCAAGAAGTGAAAACGGGGATGGCTGGCATTTTAATAAGTAATTTTAAACAGGTTAACACTTTTTTTCAATAAAAAATGTTTTTAAACATGTTTTCTTGTCGAAATATCCGTTTTAAAATCCATATATAAGATTTTCCATCCATCGCTTAATAGAATTAAGGCGGGAACACATAATGGTTTTTGTTTCAGATGTCATACAGTCACTTTTAGACAATGAAAGGTTGATATGTGTGTTTGTGCTGGTTTTGAAAAAGTGTAAGTTCTGTTTGTGGAATGTTTGCTGTTTAATGGTTGCTTTCCGATTCAAAGTATATTGTGTTGTTCACAGCTGTGTAAAATAAATGTTTTCAATTATACCTCCACTGATGGGTTTGCAAACATTTTCTCTATTTTTTCAGGTTGCTGAGTGAGGGGAAACAACTCAAGAAGATGTTTGTGTCCACAAGATATACTGAATCGCTTGTGACCATCAGGCATGTCAAGAAAGAACAGGTGCTAAGTTTGTTTTTTCTCACTTGAATTTATTTAAAATCTGTCTGGATTGGTTTGCTACTGTGTTCTCCAGAAACAAAATGCTTATCTGTTGAAATGTGGAATATTTCAGTTAAGAGTTTCTAAACAGAAAGATATATTTTTAAAGCTTTTCTGAAAAATGGAGTGTATTATGGTATAGGGTTGTCCGTTAACAATTTCGTTTCCGCACTACAAATATGTGGTAAGAGGACGATTCCTATTTACTTTGGGGTCAGTAGGTCAAAGATCATGAAAAACACTTTCCATACTGTAACGATTAGACCTACAATCTTGGAACTACCCATTAGCAAACAATGACCCATATCGATTTATGTATTGTTAGGTCAAAGGTCATGACATGAAAATCTTTCCCTGGGGAATCTTACAAAGATATCTTCTCTGAACTTGTCAGATCTCTTTTATCTCACCCACTTCTAATACTGTTTTAAGTTCTACAATGGACAAATGCGTATTCAGCTTTTGTCGATAATTTTTTTTGTGACTAAATTAAACCTCAGTTCAATAACTGATTGATATTATCTCATACCATCAATACTTTGTTTGATTTTTAGCTCTACTGGCCAAGGGCCAGCAGAGCTTATGGGATGGTGTGTTGTCCGTCTTCCGTCGTCCGTTGTCCGTCGTCCGTTAACTTTTCTTCAAACGACTTCTCCTCAGAAACCGCTTGGCTAATTTTGACCAAACTTCACATGGATGATCCTTAGATGAATGCTTTTTAGATTTGTTAAAATTAGGTCAGCGCTACATCCAAGATGGCTGCCATTACCATAATATGGTCGAAACCTTAAAAAAAAATTCTTCTCCAGAACCTCTGGACAGATTTCAGCAGTTTTTCTTTTAAAATGATCGCCAACGCCTAGACTATCAAGTTTGTTCAAATAAAGTCCCCGGGGTCAAAAATGGCCGTGCCCCGGGGGTCCAAAGTTTGTATATTGAGCTTTTGCATGTTTTTCATATAGACATATAGGAAAAAACTTTAAAAAATCTTCTTCTCTGAAACCACAAGGCACAGAGCTCTCATGTTTTACATTTAGCATCAGCTTATGGTCCTCTGCTAAGTTTGTTCAAATGGTGACCCTGGGGTCAAATTTGTCCCCGCCCCGGGGGTCACAATTTTACATAGACTTATATAGGATTTTTAAAAAAAAAATCTTCTTCTCGGAAACTACAACAGCCAGAGGTTTGATATTTTGCATTTACTATAAGCTTATGGTCCTTTACCAGGTTTGTTCAAATGGTGACCCTCGGGTCACATTTGGCCCCGCCCCAAGGGTCACATGTTTTACATAGACATGTATAGGGAAAAACTTAAAAAATCTTCTTCTCTGAAACTGCAAGAGCCAGAGGTTTAATATTTTGCATTTGCTATAAGCTTGTGGTCCTCTACCAAGTTTGTTCAAATGGTGACCCAGGGGTCACCCCGGGGGTCACAGTTTTACAACGGCTTGTATAGGCAAAAACGACAAAAATCTTCTTCTCTGGAACCACATGACACAGGGCTCTCATGTATTACATGTAGCATCAGCTTATGGTCCTCTACTAAGTTTGTTCAAATGCTGACCCTGGGGTCAAATTTGTCCCCGCCCCAAGGGTCACAGTTTTACATAGACTTATATAGGATCTTTTTTTTTAAAAATCTTCTTCTCGGAAACTACAAGAGCCAGATGTTTGATATTAAACATTTATTATAAGCTTATGGTCCTTTACCAAGTTTGTTCAAATGGTGACCCTGGTGTCACATCTTGCCCCGCCCCGGGGTCACAGTTTTACATAAATGCTTGTATAGGGAAAAACTGAAAAAAATCTTCTTCTCTGGAACTGCAACAGCTTAAGGTTTAATATCTTGCATTTGCTATAAGCTTATGGTCCTTTACCAAGTTTGTTCAAATTGTGACCCAAGGGTCACATGTTTTACATAGACATGTATAGGGAAAAACTTAAAAAATCTTCTTCTCTGAAACTGCAAGAGCCAGAGGTTTAATATTTTGCATTTGCTATAAGCTTATGGTCTTCTACCAAGTTTGTTCAAATGGTGGCCTATTGGTCATATTTGGCCCCACCCTGGGGGTCAGTTTTACTTAGGCTTGTATAGGCAAAAGCTGTTTTTATTTATTTGATTTTTTTTAATATGATTTTTTTTTTTTTTTTTTTTCAATTGCAATTTTTTTTTTTTTAAGTATTTTTTTTTGTTTTTAATTGTTCCAATTTTTTTTAATTTTTTTTTTTTTTTTTTTTTTTGATTGATTTGATTTTTTTTTTTTTTTTTTTTTTCTAATTTTTTTTTTTTTTTTCCTTTTACTTTTTTTTTTGATTGATTTGATTTTTTTTTTTTTTAAATTTTTTCAATATCTTTTTAATTACTTGACACTTACTTTAAAATTTCTTGTCGGCGCTACTCATCCTAAATGCCTTGTTGAATTTCGACGAAACTTGGCAGGAAGCATCGGTAAGATGTCTAGTTGTGCATATCACGCTTTTGTTCCAGTTCGCTGATTTTTGACAGAGTTATGGCCCTTTGACATTTTTATTTTAAATTTCTTGTCGGCGCTACTCCTTAAACGGCTTGTTGGATTTCTACGAAATTTGGCAGGAAGCTTCAGTATGATGTCTAGTTGTGCAAAGCACGGTATATCAATGAAATCCTGGACAATTTCGAAAACTAGCTAGATCTTGTTAGTAATAACAGAGTTATGGCCCTTGATTTGTTGAAAAATGCTATATTGTATTTTTCTTTGTTAAATCTATAGTAGAAGAGAGCTATATCTAGCTATATCTATCTAAATCTATAAGAGCTGTTTTAGCCAGTAGAGCATCCACAGGCCCTCTTGGGCCTCTTGTTTTTGTTGTTGAAGGTTTATACACCATCACAGAGCTTTGAAACTTGGTATGAAAATTCATTGGGGGTAAACTATTACCCTTTCACTAAGGCACCGCCACTGACATTGACCTGCATTTTAAAGACTAAAGAACTTGGTCAAATTGTTTTTGCTTGAAGTTTTTAGCTCTACTGATCAAATTTTTAGCTCTTCTGATCAAAGATCCCAGCAAAATTTCAGGTCGGTCGAAAATTCAAGATGGCCACCACAGCTATAAATAGATTTTTAAAAAACCAGTTTGTAGCAACTACTTTTTGAAAACTATAAGTGATATTGATGAGACTTTTTCTAAAATGATCAGCATGATATGATGTTGATCCTTGTTAAAATGTATTTTGATTCGACATTAAACATGGCCGCCAGTAGCCATCTTTGTTTACATAGAGTTATATAGTAAAAACTTGCAGTGACTACTCCTCTGAAACTACTTGATGGATTTTCATAAATCTTCACAGGAATGTTGCTCTTGATGTCTAGTTGATTCTAGCAAAATTTCAGGTCGGCCAGAAATTCAAAGATGGCCACCATGGCTATGAATTATACTTTTAAAAAAACAAGTTTGTAGCGACTTCTTGAAAATTATAAGTGATATTGATATGGGACTTTTTCTAATTGATCAGCATGACATGATGTTCAAAGATAATTTTGATTCGACATTAAACATGGCCGCCAGTGGCCATCTTTGTTTACATAGAATTTGTATTGAAATGATTTGTAACGACTACTCCTCTGAAATAACGTGATGGATTTTCATGAAACTTCACAGGAATGTTGCTCTTGATGTCTGGTTGATCCTAGCAAAATTTCAGGTTGCCCGGAAATTCAAGATGGACGCCACGGCCAAAAATAGATGTTTTATAAAAAAGTTTGTAGCAACTACTTCTTGAAAACTGTAAGTGATATTGATATGAGACTTTTTCTAAAATGAAATTATGTTGATCCTTGTCAAAAATATTTTGATTCGACATTAAACATGGCCGCCAGCAGCCATCTTTGTTTACATAGACTTATACAGTATAAACTTGTAGCGACTACATCCAGTGGTCGAAATTAGCACAAGCCCGCAAGCCCGAGACCGGTAAAATGCCTGCCGGGCTTGTCAAATATTCAAGAACACAAGCCCGACGGGCTTGTTGATTTGTCGCTTGAATTCGAATCCAGACGAGTGAAACCAATGAATCGGTCATCCAAGAAGACGAGTAAAAAACATTTCGGTAGAAAAAACAACAAAGAAAATAGTTCTTACATAGTTTATTAAGCGATTAAATGCAAAAATAGTTGCAACTCTGTTTATTCAGCGATAAAATGCAATTTAAGTCAACCGGATATTGGGAAATTGACGCATTTCCGTTTTGGGACATTCTAAAATGCGGCTCCCGTTCTAATTTCACGGAGCGCCGAACGTTACGGTATTTGAATGTTATACAAATAGTCCTTTCACGGGGGAAATCTTTAAGGGTACTAGTCACCTAAAAGGTGACTGGGACCAGGGCCTTCCGGAAAGGCAATTGCAAAATGTATGCTGTTTTCCTGTATTGGAATTTAACATTTTGTAATAAATATATATATAAAAAAA
This sequence comes from Cyrtodaria siliqua, assembly GCA_037043455.1. NCBI lineage: Eukaryota > Metazoa > Mollusca > Bivalvia > Adapedonta > Hiatellidae > Cyrtodaria > Cyrtodaria siliqua. The sequence goes on along the minus strand of JAWPHD010002852.1, from coordinate 21,798 downwards.
AATTAAGGGGAATTTTTCACAGGAACAGGGGGAAAATATATACCATGCCAGAGTAATTGTAATGGTGGATCCAGGTTGGGGGCGGACCCGATCATCGCCGCTCCATGCCATGGATGGTATCTGACTAATTTGACTCAGGAACTTTTACAATGAGAGCAAGACGAGTAAACATCCTATAAGGATGAGTAACATGTCAATGCCACTCATCCTACAGGACGAGTATACTACAGAACGAGTATACAGTAAAATATATTTCGTCTCCCGACAGTCATAATATCCTCAAGTTTTGTTTTGAATTGCACCGTTTACGATATTGTAGAGATTGAAATAAACATTACCATGATCAAATTTGAATAAATGTTACTATTATTAGCTCTACTGATCAGAGATCAGCAGAGCTTATGCCGTGGTGCGGCGTCCGTCGTCCGTCTGTCCGTCTGTCCGTAAACTTTTATTTGTAGCGACTTCACAGCTGAAACTACTGGATGGATATTCATGAAACTTTACAGAAATGTTGCCCATAAAGTCTAGTTGATCCTAGCAAAAATTCATGTTGATGTGAAATCCAAGATGGCCGCCAAAGCTAAAAATAGAGTTTTAAAATACAAGTTTGTAGCGACTTCTTCTTGAAAACTATAAGTGATATTGATATGGGACTTTTTCTAAAATGATCAGCATGACATGATGTTGATCCTAGTCAAAAATCGTTTTGATTCAACGTTAAACATGGCTGCCAGCGGCCATCTTTGTTTACATAGAGTTATATAGTAAAAACTTGTAGCGACTACTTCTCTGAAACTACTTGGCGGATTGTCATGGAAACTTTACAGGAATGTTGCTCTTGATGTCTAATTGATCCTAGAAAAATTTCAGGTCGGCCGGAAATTCAAGATGGCCGTCAAAGCTAAAAATAGAGTTTTAAAAAATAAGTTTGTAGCGACTACTTCTTGAAAAGTATAAGTGATATTGATATGGGACTTTTTCTAAAATGATCAGCATTACATGATGTTGATCCTAGTCAAAAATCTTTTTGATTCAACGTTAAACATGGCTGCAAGCGGCCATCTTTGTTTACATAGAGTTATATAGTAAAAACTTGTAGCGACTACTCCTCTGAAACTACTTGGCGGATTGTCATGAAACTTCACAGGAATGTTGCTCTTGATGTCTAGTTGATCCTAGAAAAATTTCAGGTCGGCCGGAAATTCAAGATGGCCGTCATAGCTAAAAATAGATTTAAAATAAATAAGTTTGTAGCGACTACTTCTTCAAAACAATAAGAGATATTGATATGGGACTTTTTCTAAAATGATCAGTATGACATGATGTTGGTCCTTGTCGAAAATCGTTTTGATTTGACCTTAAACATGGCTGCTTTGTTTACATAGAGTTATATAATGAAAACTTGTAGCGACTACTTCTTTGAAACTACCTGACGGATTTTCATGAAACTTCACAGGAATGTTGCTCTTAATGTCTTATTGATCTTAGCAAAATTTCAGGTCGGCCGGAAATTCAAGATGGCCGCCACGGTTAAAAATAGATTTTCAAAAAACAAGTCTGTAGCGACTACTTCCTGAAATCAAAATCAATCAGTAGAGCTTCAAGGTCATTGACCTCTTGTATTAGGCTTATCTTCTTTCCAAATATAAAAGTAATTTAAGGACTCTTCTGCGACAAGGACTATCACAACCTGACTTCTATGATGATGTGATTTATAAACTTCGTAAGATTCTTGGTCATGATCACTTTCAAACTATCTTTGTTAAACTTGTTAAAAAGTTTATCAAAAGAGGTTATGACCCTATCATTTTGCAACGTACTGCATGCTTGGTGGTGGACCCTTTTACAGTTCGCCGCTATGCTTTCCTCTTTAATTGTACGATGACCGGACAGGCTGTGGACCCTATGATGACGCCTACCTAAAGCCCATTGGGACGGTGGCGTTTGATGTTTGTCCATGATCTTTCTTGTCGTGCCCTTAATGGTTTATTCTCTTACTGCTCTGGCTTCTGCCAAGTCATTGAGTATCTTCATTGTGGCTTTCTAGGCTATTATTTTTTTTGTATTATATTTACACGAGCATATTTGTGTTTTACTTATATTGCCTATTGATGCTGCCTTGTTGGTTAGAGATTAGATCATGGCGGGGATTTCTTTATTTACACTGTCCTGTTTTAATGGGATGACAGTAGGGTAAGTGTGAGGTTTGGTGCACCCTAGAACCGGTTTAAACCCCCAGTGGCCTACTTTGCCACTGACTGTTCCAAGGCGGTAGGCCTATTGTCAACCCTTTTGTGTTTGTGATGTCGTTTGCATTTATTATTGCTTTTGCCTTCTTGTTTGTCTGTTTGCGTGTTTGTTTCTGTGTTTTGTGGTTGACTGTCCTCCTTGAATGTTACTTTCCCTGTCCGATCTTTTTATATTTCTTATAGTGAGTATACTGGTGTTTTTTCAAATTTTGACATACTTTTTTCCGGGCTTATTCGTTTTTATCCGGGCTTGTTCAAAATCCAAGAATACATATCCGAAGGGCTTGTTGTTTGAAATCCTAATTTCAATGACTGTACATCTCTGAAACTGCTCGACAAAGTTTTATGAAACTTCAGAGGAATGTTGCTCTTAATGTCTAGTTGATCCTAGCAAAATTTCAGTTCGGCCGGAAATTCAAGATTGCCGCCATGGCTAAAAGTAGATTTTTGAAAAAAATAAAATTGTAGTGACTATTTCTTGATAATTATAAGTGATATTGATATGGGACTTTTTCTAAAATGATCAGCATGACATGTTGTAGATCCTTGTTGAAAATTATTTTGATTCAACATTAAACATGGCTGCCAGTGGCCATCTCTGTTTACATAGAGTTATATAGTAAATACTTGTAGCGACTACTCCTCTGAAACTACTTGAAAGATGTTTATGAAACTTCACAGGAATGTTGATCTAGCTATCAAAACCTATCAGTAGAGCTTCAAGGTCATTGACCACTTGTTGGTTAATGCTTTTTGGAAGGTTTATATCATCAATACAGTCAAAGGTATTGACAGGTTTGAGCTCACTGGTGGTTAATTTAGTGTGTCTTAAAGCTACACAGTTCTATATCAATCGATGCTTCTTTGTAGGCATGTCTTTATTTGTAACTTCATGTTCACCAGCTCATGTCGAAGCGGTATATTTATCAATGCTACCTGTACGAAGGCTAAATAAAAACGTGATATTTTACCCGTTTTATTAAACATCTTACGATAAGTCTCACATTTTAAGACTGTTTACATGTTTGCACCTAAGCATTCAATGTAGACAATTATGTGTGTAGTATATGCAGAATTATCAAATGTATAAGAAAACGAAATGAAAACGCGTTCATTTGTGAATTGTAAATCAAAATAAAGAATTTAAGAAATTAACTTATGATCCAAATTGTCGTAAGTTGTTTCATAAAACCGGGCCCAGTTGCTGCCCTTTATACTGACTACTGGGATGTTCGTCGATTTGAAACTACTTCATACGTGACTCATTCATATTCATGAGTTATAACCAATTAAAATAGAGACTCTGTAGCTTTAAGGCACAACTCATACTCTAGCCCCGTCCATCAGATGGAGTAAATGGGGCAGTTCTGTATATCCTCCAAGCGCATTACAGAACCACAGGGATCTTTTTACTAGTAAGAGTTGTACCTTCCATTTTCTCTGGAGCGGCTTGAAATAACCTAAGTAATGTGTTGATGGGTCATTAAACAACAGTTCAGTTTGATATAGAGAAGGATCTCTATATAAAGAATGTGATTTCTCATCTATATCAAAGGTGGATAAGGTATGCACGAGCCACAGGTGACAAACAGTTTACTTATTTATTCATCATAAAATAAACAATCATCAATAAGACAGTTTTAACAATGGTGTAATTTGTGTATTATATTTAAGATAATAATAATAAAGATTACCATATAGTGTGGTTTGGTTTATGACAAATAATTCAAGGTAAAGCCAGGCAAGTTTGTCCTTCAAAAAATTACCAACAGTGAAATAATAAAAGAACAAAATGCCTGAATGGTTCTCATGTGAATTAATGCATCGCAAACAAATTGTTGAATTGACTGTTTATTATATTTCAAATGACAACTATTGTTTTAAATCTGTATTATAATTTAAATTTAAAAGATATAGTTCAAGCAAATTGTACATCCGCTTGTACATTAAAGGGACACACGGCAATCTTGATTTTTTAACTTATGGCATCCAGCACAGACCTAATAACAAATAGATTGGAAACTAATAAGAAAATTATCTAAATTTCACGTGGCACAGTGCGAAAATTTCACAAACTATTTCCCAACTTTAAACACACATATTATGAAGAGTTTTATAGATACAAGTTTAATTCATGCCAAATACCATCACAAATTTAATTTTCTTTTTAATGATAGTATTTTCCTTTCTCTTACATTTAGAGCAAAAAAGGAGTTTGACGGAAACTTTGACTATGTCAAAACCTTGATTTTTAAGAGAAAAGCGAAAAATGGTGACATTTTTAACTTTAAACATCTTTTTATACAATTTATTACTTCCAAATAAACATAAATTATTATAATACCATTTAGCTATTCACTATGAATCGTTTGAATGTATTCTCATCAAAATCAGTGAATAATTGAGAGAGGAGATAGAAGGAAAAGTTAAGGTGCCACGTGATATTTTGGTAACTTCATTGGTTAAGATAGGAAGTTTCCTATCTGTTTATTAATATGTCTGTGCATCCAGTTAGTTTTCTACATAACCTGCATTTGTTCAGTCATTTATATTAATTAAATAATATTAAGTAAATTGTTTTTGCATATTACTAACTGTTGGTTATATTGCGCCAATAATATAACTGGTTGTTGGTTATATTGCGCCAATAATATATTTAAACCTGGTAGATTAAGACAAAAAATGTGTACATTTTTCTTTTTTAAATATTATTGATGCAAGCAGATTTAAGATCAAAATGCTACAGGAATAATAAATTGAGACACTGATTTAATGCTTGATTAAAACTTCAAGATTGCCGTGTGTCCCTTTAACATGTTGGTAGATAATGACCCTTCACTATGATTTTTCCATGTTAAGGAAATAAGTGTAAACTACATGCGCAGTAACCAGCAATGGATGATTCTCAATATTAAGGAAATAGTGTTAAACTACATCGTGATAACCAGCAATGCATAAACAGATTTAATCTGTAAGGAAATATTGTAAACTACTAAATCATAAAACCACAATTCATATGGCATATGAAGGAAAACCTCTTCATATGAATCATAAAACCTCTATTCATATGGCATATGCAGGAAAACCTCTTCATATAAATCATAAAACCTCTATTCATATGGCATATGCAGGAAAACCTCTTCATATAAATCATAAAACCTCTATTCATATGACATATAAAGGAAAACCTCTTCATGTTAGTCATAAAACCTCGACTCATATGGCATATGCAGGAAAACCTCTTAATATGAATCATAAAACCTCTATTCATATGACATATAAAGGAAAACCTCTTCATATAAATCATAAAACCTCTATTCATATGGCATATGCAGGAAAACCTCTTCATATAAATCATAAAACCTCTATTCATATGACATATAAAGGAAAACCTCTAAATATGAATCATAAAACCTCTATTCATATGACATATAAAGGAAAACCTCTTCATATGAATCATAAAACCTCTATTCATATGGCATATGCAGGAAAACCTCTTCATATGAATCATAAAACCTCTATTCATATGACATATAAAGGAAAACCTCTTAATATGAATCATAAAACCTCTATTCATATGACATATAAAGGAAAACCTCTTCATATGAATCATAAAACCGCTATTCATATGGCATATGCAGGAAAACCTCTTCATATAAATCATAAAACCTCTATTCATATGGCATATGCAGGAAATCCTCTTCATATAAATCATAAAACCTCTATTCATATGACATATAAAGGAAAACCTCTTAATATGAATCATAAAACCTCTATTCATTTGACATATAAAGGAAAACCTCTTCATATGAATCATAAAACCTCTATTCATATGGCATATGCAGGAAAACCTCTTCATATAAATCATATAACCTCTATTCATATGACATATAAAGGAAAACCTCTTCATATGAATCATAAAACCTCTATTCATATGACATATAAAGGAAAACCTCTTCATATGAATCATAAAACCTCTATTCATATGGCATATGCAGGAAAACCTCTTCATATAAATCATAAAACCTCTATTCATATGGCATATGCAGGAAAACCTCTTCATATAAATCATAGAACCTCTATTCATATGACATATAAAGGAAAACCTCTTCATGTGAATCATAAAACCTCTATTCATATGGCATATGCAGGAAAACCTCTTCATGTGAATCATAAAACCTCTATTCATATGACATATGCAGGAAAACCTCTTCATATAAATCATAAAACCACAATTCATATGGCATATAAAGGAAAACCTCTTCATATGAATCGTAAAACCTCAGTTCGAATGGCATATGAAGGAAAACCTCTTCATATGAATCATAAAACCTCTATTCGAATGGCATATACAGGAAAACCTCTTCATATAAATCATAAAACCACAATTCATATGGCATATGAAGGAACACCTCTTCATATGTATCATAACACCTCAGGTCATATGGCATATAGAGGGAAACTCTTTATATGAATCATAAAACCTCTATTCATCATGGCATGTGAAAGAAAACATCTTTATATAAATAATAAACCTCAGCTCATATGGCATATGAAGGAGAACCTCTTCATATGAATCATAAAACCTAAGTTCATAAGCATATGAAGGAAACCCTCTTCATATGAATCGTAAAACCTCACCTCTTCATATGAATCATAAAACCTCTATTCATCATGGCATGTGAAGGAAAACATCTTTATATAAATAATAAACCTCAGTTCATATGGCATATGAAGGAAAACTCTTTATATAAATAATAAACCTCACTTCATATGGCATATGAAGGAAAACCTCTTCATATGTATCATAACAGCTCAGGTCATATGGCATATAAAGGAGAACCTCTTCATATGTATCATAACAGCTCAGGTCATATGGCATATAAAGGAAAACCTCTTCATATGTATCATAACACCTCAGGTCATATGGCATATAAAGGAAAACCTCTTCATATGTATCATAACATCTCAGGTCATATGGCATATACAGGAGAATCTCTTCATATGTATCATAACACCTCAGGTCATATGGCATATAAAGGAAAACCTCTTCATATGAATCATAAAACCTCTATTCAAATGGCATATGAAGGAAAACATCTTTATATGAATAATAAACCTCTATTCAATGGCATATAAAGGAAATCTCTCTTAAATAAACCATAAAACCTCAATTCATATGGAATTTTAAGGAGAACCTCTTCATATAAATCATAAAATGTCAATTCATATCACATGTGACGCAAAACCTCTATTAATATGACATGTGAAATATAAAACCTCGACTCAATTGCACGACTGCAAATGCTACACTGTATCTATTCCTATGTGATATGCAATCTTCTCAGCATATGTTCCTGTATTATATACAATCTTCTCAACATATATTCCTATATTCTATACAATCTTCTCAACATCTATTCCTATATTAAATACAATCTTCTCAACATAAATTTCTCTATTCTATACAATTTTCTCAACATAAATTCCTATATTATATACAATCTTCATAACATGATCAAATTGAACATCTATTCCTATATTATATAAACTCACGGTCAATGAAAACGCACCACAGAACAAATCCTTTTAAAAGTTTGCATTTGAGACATTTTGGACAAAATATGATATAATCCATACATAACGAGTCGACATTAACGTTTGTTTACGTGCATATCCGTATTCAGTACAAAGAAATCATTTTCTCAAAAACATTCATGGCATAATACTGTCAGAAGTCGAACTATAAAAATGCCTGTAAAACTGGAATTTATTCTGAGACAAATTAATGTAGCTTTAAATTTAGTGGAACAGTTTTCTTTTTATGATCATCCATAGTAAACAATGTTAAATGACAAGGTAAATAACTGCGTAACTGCTTGTCATAAAAGCCTACCAATAAACATGTAAGACAAGTTAGGTATCAAGATACAATACTTAAAAAAAAGAAAATATAGGTCAGCAGTTTTTTTCCAAATGGTTTATGAATAATCCAACAGCATAAACATCAGGAGTTAATGGTGCGTTTTCACTGACCCTCAGTATAACTGTATACTCTATCCTCTTGCATAAATCAGAGCAGGTAACACAATAGGATTTGTTTTATACACGGACTAGATGGTATTGACTAGTTATTTACCATTGATTAAAAAGTCAATATTACATATATTGTAGATCTATTACTTGTTCCATGGTGATGGAGAAAACACATGGTGTAATACAAAGTTTGTTTATCGTACTTGGATGCCACATTGACTTTGAAGGTACTCGCATGTCTATCATAGATTCAACATTGTTGAAAGTTTTATTAAAATTACTGCTAACAACATCACTCTAATTAACTGTACATACCCCAGGAAAATTTTATTTACTGAACTTGATCTCAAGTGATAATTTGAGTATAGCTGTGAAAATCATAGCTCTTATGGTTTTATATTTTGTATCTTCCACAGAGATGTGACTCATTTCATTCAGAAAATCAGCAGAGTATGCGCCATGACTCCCAGTCACACTTTTGGCGAGATTTCTTGCCTAAACAGCCAAAGCATTTTGACTTAACGTTTATAACCGCATGAACATTCATAAAACTCAACAAAGATAAGGAAATTATGCTGAACTACGGTTTTTGTTTTTTATAATGACTACGGTACTTATTTTTCGTCATATTTTCAGCCAGTCTTATATGGAAACTTAGCTCCTCCGACCTCTAATCTAGTTCTCTGAGCCACTACACTCGCTCCCTCTGGTGTCACTAGAGTTGGTGGTGCTATTCCATATACGACAGTACAGTATAGTTTTTTCCGGCGATTTATTTTGAAAATGAATACCGGCTGCAAAAATTGCAAAATATAGATAGTCATGACAAAAAACGTCTGGACCAGCATATTATCCTTATCTTTGATGAGATTTATGCGTGGACATCTGGTAATATAGTTAGACAATTGAAATACGGCTGTTGTTTAGGCAAGCATTGCGTTAGGCCTTCAGAAACCTCGCCAAAAGTGTGACTTGGCGGGTGGGGTGGCTTTAAAGTAGAATATGGCTTAAGCCAGTGCTAGGAGTTATGAGAGGTGTTGCATTACATTACCCCGCATGAACAGACTCAATAAAACAAAGTCTGCTACTTTTATGTCTTGTTTGTGTTTGTTGCTTCCAAGGGATCCACTTTTCAGTATTTATTGCATACTTTACCAAGTGACGAATGACGATAGTCACAGCTTTATGGTAGACATATATATAAACACTAAGAGCTATGACTCTCAAAGCTAAATGGAGTTGCTTCATTATTTTTATTTACAGGTCCGTCTGCCAGTTTTATAATTGTATGTCCTGTTTTCATGGCATTTAGTATAATTGTTCATTATAGTATGCCTTGATAAAGTAATCATTGAATCTAAAGGTGTCTGATAATGCTGTCAAATGAATGACCTGCTTCAATTGTCGTGTTGATCAAGTTACCATTATTTCTCCCAATTTTTTCACTGAGAGAACTATTGCAATATTCCAGCTCACGAACATGATGGAAACTTAGTTAAAGCCTTAAGCACTGAAGTTTAATCCATTTAACTAATTTATGATGTTGTCTAATGGTCTTTCCAACCAATGTATTTTATGCTTCCCCAGACTTCATGTGAATCATTCACACGGTCTTCAGTGTCGCATAGACTGTCCTTAGTTTGTCTATATGTCTTTTTGTACATTTATATTCCCAGACTTGTGATGAGAAACTAGTTGATGCCTTGGTGTTGTCTACTGTGTGTTGAGGAATTTCCACATATTTCAGCACCACTTCCAGAGTGTGAGGTGTGTGTGGCAGACACTCAATAAATACTCTCCATAGGCTGTCTGTCATTCTTATGGTGCATAATGTAACCTGTTTAAGGTGAACCAGATGGGATAACCTTATCTCAGCAGTCGAAAAGCTGTATGGTTGTGTTTGTAGACCACCCAATGTCAGACTCTCCAGATGTACCAATTGGGCGAGTGCAGAATCTAATGCCTTCGATACTGATTCCTCGATTATCAAAGTGCTTTTAAATGTAAGATGTCTGAGTTGTATGAGACACCCTATAGACTGGATCACTGATGGGGGTATGCAAGATCTATGGTAGTGGTCTTCCAGTTCCAGTATCTCAAGCTGTGTCAGTGAAGGGAGAACCTTGCTTAATGCTACCCAAGCATCTGATGAAAAGCTTCTACATTTAAGATGTCTAAGTAGTTGTGTGAGGTGTTTTATAGACCATATCACTGACAGATTTCTAGAACTATGATGGAATCCATCTAGTTTCAGTATCTCAAGCTGTGTCAGGGAGGGGAGAACCTTACCTAATGCTGCCCATCCATACTCTGATAATCTGCTACATGTAATATGTCTGAGTTGTGTGAGGTGTCCTATAGACTGTATCACTGAGAGTTTGCAATGTTTATAGTTGGGATTTTCAAGTTCCAGTATCTCAAGCTGTGTCAGGGAAGGGAGAACCTTACCTAATGCTGCCCATCCATACTCTGATAATCTGCTACATGTAATATGTCTGAGTTGTGTGAGGTGTCCTATAGGCAGTATCACAGATGGGGGTATATTACTACCGGTATGATAGAATCCATCTACATTCAGTATTTCAAGCTGTGTTAGGGAACGAAGAACCTCACCTAATCCTGCCCATGCATCCTGTGATAATCTGCTACATGTTAGATGTCTGAGTTGTGTGAGGTGTCCTATAGACTGTATCGCTGATAGAGTTATATTAGTATCATGGAATCCATCTAGTTTCAGTATCTCAAGCTGTGTTAGGGAACAGAGAATCTCGCCTAATGCTTCCCATGCATCCTTTGATAAGTATCTACATGTGAGATGTCTGAGTTGTGTGAGGTGTCCTGTAGACTGGATCACTGATGGGGGTATACATACTGGTATATATCTATGAGGTAATCCATCTAGTTCCAATATCTCAAGCTGTTTCAGGGAAGGGAGAACCTTGCCTAATGCTTCCCACGAAGGTCGTTTAAAATGTTCACATTTAAGATGTCGGAGGTAGAAGAGATACTGTAGAGAATGTATCACTGGTGTATCACAGCCTGATAATTCTAATACCTCCAGTTGTCTTATAGTGGGAATGATCTCTCCGAATACCTCTGAAGCATCATTGCTCAATCCTTCACATTTAAGATGTCTTATGTGTGTTTCTGGATGACTGGATTGTGTAGACGAGTTAAACGCTCTTGGAATGTGTGTGTCCATTGCATGCATATGTAGAATAACACATGGGTGTGATACCTCCACTTGAGTTAAGGGAGAAACACACACTTGTATACATCTCTGTACCATATCTTTTATATTACTACATTTTATTGTTTGGAGGTTGTTTTCCGGCTCTAAAGATTTTAGCACTGATTGTGTTACATCTGTCATGCTATCTATATCTTCAAGAACTAGACTGCGTAGAGATTGCCATAGTAGACTGAGAGAACACATGTTGCATTGATGAATATTCAGCTCTCCTAATTTGATATTCTTACTTATCTCTAGTTTACAGTTGGTCATTGATCCACACTCAGTGGTTCCAATAGCAGACACTGGCTGTTGGGCAGGTCGGTCATCCTCCTTAGTACTACTTGTTTGTATTACAAACTCGCATCCTTTACACCTGGCAAGTCTTACTGCATCAGTCATCAAACTGTTCATGCTTATCTCTAATTTACAGGTGGTCAATGATCCACACTCAATGGTTCCAATGGAAGACACTGGTTGTTGGGCAGGTCGGTCATCCTCCTTAGTACTACTTGTTTGTATTACAAACTCGCATCCTTTACACCTGGCAAGTCTTACTGCATCAGTCATCAAACTGTTCATGCTTATCTCTAATTTACAGTTGGTCAATGATCCACACTCAATGGTTCCAATGGAAGACACCTGGTGTAGGGCAGATTGATCATCCTCCTTAGTAGTACTTGTTTGTATTACTAACTCACATCCTTCACTTTCATGAAGTTTAATTGAACCAATCTTCCAACAATTCACCAATTTCTGGCAGTTAATGTATAATGGTTTTCCATTGCTTGTTGAGGATAGAACATCACAAGGTGATTTGTTAGGACCCAATTTCACAGTACATGAGCTAACTTTGCATAGTTCCAGAGTGTGTAAATGTGTTGGATTTAATGTAATTACACATGATGACATAGATTTACATCGTAATTCTTTCAAATTTTGGCAATTTATCAGGTCAATATTCATTTCTGGGATGGACTTATCTGTGGTAGTACTAAATACATTGTCTAATACCAATACCCTTAACTGGTACATTTGGCTGAGTAACTGGTACATTTGGCTGAGTAACCAGAGTCTAGTTTCATGTAACTGAATGTTATTGAGACATTCTGTGTTTGGCTGTGTTTTACTTTTAGATTCTACACTGAAGTCAATACATATATTTGTCAAATGAGTTCCATTGGTTTTGAGGAGTGTCAGCTTGCTCATGACAGTTTCCTCTATGTCTGATGATACTATATTCAATTCGCTAGTATAGATTGGAAATGAAGTGGAGGGATATAAATCGCCATAGGCTCTCCTTATTTCATTGACAAATATCAGTGGGCCATAATGATAATAGTTTATTTCATCCCAATAGTTTGTTTCATCCCAATAGTTGCCATAATTCCTATTTTTAAACCAATAGTTGTTCCACCGTCTTCTGGTAACATCCCCATTGCTCCTCTTTCTTCTCGCAACATCAGCAGCATGTTTAGACATTTCACTTGCCAGCTCTGGATTCATCCCACACACAAATAGCATTACATTTTCCATCTCATTTATCTTGTACTTATCAGAACAATATTGTTTGTATTTCTCAACTGCCTCTTGGTTACCACTTTCTTTTGAACATACTAGGTGAAGTGCAGCCATGTACTCCTGTAAAGTCTTGTGAAGAAATGACAGGCTTGTCATACGGGTGAGGGATTTACCAACTACTTTAGACTGTGTCAAAATTCCAATCTTCACAGCCACATCTAATTCCTCTTCTGATAATCTTTTTTTCAGTGAAGCAGATGTAAACACCAGAGTGCTCTCTTTCCTAGAATCAAACAAAGCGTCAAATGCCAAATGTGATAATTTCAGAAGCAGCTCACTGTAATCTTTTAAAGTTTTACTATCCTGAAGACAATTTGGGAGAGAGTTGGCTGATTTTGACCATTTACTCTTCATGTCTTGTAAACCTGTCTGGTCAGTTAGTCTACCTGGTTTCTTTAATGTGCCTTCTGTGTTTACGATGAGAAACTTAATAAATCGGCTGTAATTTGCTGAAAGCGTTTTTTTCAATTTGCCTTTATCAAACCAGATGCACACCATTAACACAAGTATTAGAGGAATTTGCATGAATGATGGAAGAGAGTTCTGACAAGTATATCCCCGGGAAAGCTGTGTATGATAAACCTCATTTGCATGTCTTTTAAAATCATTAAAAGTCTTTTTCTCAACATTTTGACCTATATCTTGTATGATATGTTCATTTAGTGTGTTTACTATTCTCTCTGCTAGTAAGTCTTGATCCTCTAGTCCCTGTATTTTGACTGCTCGGTCTATGTCCTTTTTGGTAAGCCTTAGTTCATCTAATTTCCATGGTCGTGTAGTTGTTATAACTGTACAATCATGCATGCTATCTTTTCTTGGAAGACCATGCTGATGTAATAGTGAACGTGGTTGGTTGTCTGGTGGCACCCATTCATCTAGACCATCCAAGATGACGAGACATTTATTCGACTCCTTTTCAAGAACTTCTGTAGTAAGGTCTTCCAGGTGTGGGTGTTTCTCAAACAGCTGATGTCTGATCATGTCTCGGATATTGCCATCAGATGCTGCATGTCTCAGCGATGCAAACAATACAACATCAAACTCTGACAGTGTTCGCTCGTCACCTGTAGTTGGTTCATTTGTGTTTAAGATCTGTCCTGTCTTTCTCTTATAGGCCCTGACCCAAGTACTTAGCAATTTCGTACACCATGTTGTTTTCCCCATTCCAGGATCCCCTATTACATATATATTCTTACATTTCTGATCATTTTTGTACAATATATCCCTATAACCTTTAACTTTCTTACCAGTGTTAACATTCTTACCAGTGTCGCTTTTATTTTCTGAGGTATTAAGATCATGTCTTTTGTACATATTCATACCTTCAGCTATTTTACCAGTGTCTCTTCTATTTTCTAATGTTTTCGGTTCATGTATCAGGTCATCACAGATGACCAGCTCCACAAAAACGTCTTGTACTTTTGCTTCAATCTCTTCAAGTACTGGAGACACAGCAATGGTTGACATGTGGTCTTCATAAATGCTGCATAAAGTAGTCTGGAGTGCTGAAGTTGTAAACATAAACATTGGTACACTTAAAAAGAACAAGCAAATTCGACGAATTGATATCCCCCACCGAATGATGTATTATCCTCGAGTGGAAGAAATGTGGTCGGATTATTTTTTTTAATTAGTATAAATCATGACCTTGAGCCTTCATAAATTCGAATATCTACTAGATATAAGTATTTTTAAAATTCATCACCATAGTAGATTTGAAGAAAAGACGTACCATTTTAAGGCATTTACTTTTATAGTGGGACTTAAGGGCTGGACTTGGTGTAATATTAGCAGATGTGTATAATATAGTAATAAATGTAATATACAAGAAATGTAGAATTGTATATCAATGAATACTTTTTAATTACCTGGCCATGTGATATCTATCAATCTCATTACTTCATCTCATTACTACGGCTACTATCAGATGATCTTGTTATTTCAGGGGGAGGATGTATTTGGCTGAAATTTGGCTAGCTTTAAAATCAATCAAAGTTTCATTAATATAAACACTCAAACTAAGTTTGACATAGAGCCAAATTTGACCCCAGTGTCACCATTTGAACAAACTTGGTAGAGGACCATAAGCTGAATGTAAATACAAAATATTAAACAGTTGGCTCTTGTAGTTTCAGAGAAGAAGATTTTTAAAGGTTTTCCCTATATATAAATCTATGTAAAACTGCGACCCCTGGGGCGGGGCCAAATCTGACCCCAGGGTCATCATTTGAACAAAACTGGTAGACTTGATTCTTAAAATTCTCATCAGTACTACTTTTAAAACATTGCAAAAACAAGAGGGCCAGGATCGCCCTAGATCGTTCACCTTGTAATCATGCAATAAGTCTGCTGTGTCTAGTCTGGCATGTGTATTGTTTAATTTGTCCCACTTTCTTCTATGAATGAGATTTCATCTAAATGGGTTTATATATTATAGCATTTTTCAACAAATCAAGGGTCATAACTCTGTCGATACTAACAAGATCTAGCTGGTTTCGAAACTGTCCAAGATTTCATTGATATACCGCGCTTTGCACAACTAGACAATCATACGGAGGCTTTCTGCCAAATTTCATAGAAATCCAACAAGGCGTTTCGGAGGAGTAGCGACGACAAACTTTTTTAAAATGAATATGTCAAGGGGCCGTAACTCCATCAAAAATCAACGAACCGCAAAAAAACGCAATAGGCACAACTAGAAATCATACCAATGCTTTCTGCTATTTTGCATCAAATTTCGTTAAAAAAATAAAAATAAAATAAAAAATAAAAAAAGAAAGTAATTAAAAAAAAAACAAAAAAAAAACAAGAGGTCAATGACCTTGAAGCTCTACTGATTGATTTTGATTTCAGGAAGTAGTCGCTACAGACTTGTTTTTTGAAAATCTATTTTTAACCGTGGCGGCCATCTTGAATTTCCGGCCGACCTGAAATTTTGCTAGGATCAATTAGACATTAAGAGCAACATTCCTGTGAAGTTTCATGAAAATCCGTCAAGTTGTTTCAGAGGAGTAGTCGCTACAAGTTTTCATAATATAACTCTATGTAAACAAAGATGGGCGCTGGTAGCCATGTTTAACGTCAAATCAAAATGATTTTCGACAAGGACCAACATCATGTCATACTGATCATTTTAGAAAAAGTCCCATATCAATATCACTTATAGTTTTCAAGAAGTAGTCGCTACACATTTTTTTTTAAAAATCTATTTTTAGCTGTGACGGCCATCTTGAATTTCTGGCAGATCTGAACTTTTGCTAGGATCAATTAGACATCAAGAGCAACATTCCTGTAAAGTTTTATGACAATCCGTCAAGTAGTTTCAGAGGAGTAGTCGCTACAAGTTTTTACTATATAACTCTATGTAAACAAAGGTGGCCGCTGGCAGCCATGTTTAACGTCAAATCAAAACGATTTTTGACAAGAATCAACATCATGTCATGCTGATCATTTTAGTAAAAGTCCCATATCAATATCACATATAGTTTTCAAGAAGTAGTCGCTACAAACTTGTATTTTTAAACTCTATTTTTAGCTTTGGCGGCCATCTTGGATTTCACATCAACATGAAATTTTGCTGGGATCAACTAGACTTTATGGGCAACATTTCTGCAAAGTTTCATGAATATCCATCCAATAGTTTCAGAGGAGTTGTCGCTACAAATAAAAGTTTAAGGACAGACGTACGCCGCACCACGGCATAAGCTCTGCTGATCTCTGATCAGTTGAGCTAAAAATTAATAATAAAAAAATATAAATTAATAATTAAAAAAATATATAATAAAACGAGAGGTCAATGACCTTGAAGCTCTACTGATTGATTTAGATTTCATGAAGTAGTCGCTATAAACTTCTTTTCTGAAAATTTATTTTTAGCCGTGGCGGCCATCTTGAATTTCCGGCCAACCTGAAATTTTGCTAGGATCAATAAGACATCAAGAGCAACATTCCTGTGAAGTTTCATGAAAATCCGTCTAGTAGTTTTAGAGAAGTAGTCGCTACAAGTTTTCATTATATAACTCTATGTAAACAAAGATGGCCGCTGACAGCCATGTTTAACATCGAATCAAAACGATTTTTGACAAGGATCAACATCATGTCATGCTGATCATTTTAGAAAAAGTCCCATATCAATATCGCTTATAGTTTTCAAGAAGTAGTCGCTAAAAACTTGTATCTTCAAAATCTATTTATAGCCATGGCTGCCATCTTGAATTTCCGGCCGACCTAAAAAAAATCTGGGATCAATTAGACATCAAAAGCAACATTCCTGTGAAGTTTCATAAAAAATCGTCAAGTAGTTTCAGAGGAGTAGTCGCTACAAGTGTTTACTATATAAATCTATGTAAACAAAGATGTCCGCTAGAGGCCATGTTTAAAGTCGCATTGAAATAAATTTCGACAAGAATCAACATCATGTCATGCTGATCATTTTAGAAAACGTCCCATATCAATATCACTTACAGTTTTCAAGAAGTAGTCGTTACAAATTTATTTATTTTAAATCTATTTTTAGCTGTGGCGGCCATCTTGAATTTCCGGCCAGCCTGAAATTTTTCTAGGATCAACTAGACATCAAGAGCAACATTTCTGTGAAGTTTCATGAACATCCGTCAAGTAGTTTCAGAGGAGTAGTCGCTACAAGTTTTTACTATATAACTCTATGTAAACAAAGATGGCCACTGGCAGCCATGTTTAACGTCGAATCAAAACAATTTTTGACAAGGATTAACATCATGTCATGCTGATCATTTTAGAAAACGTCCCATATCAATATCACTTACAGTTTTCAAGAAGCAGTCGTTACAAATTTATTTATTTTAAATCTATTTTTAGCTGTGGCGGCCATCTTGAATTTCCGGCCAGCCTGAAATTTTTCTAGGATCAACTAAACATCAAGAGCAACATTCCTGTGAAGTTTCATGAACATCCGTCAAGTAGTTCCAGAGAAGTAGTCGCTACAAGTGTTTACTATATAACTCTATGTAAACAAAGATGGCCACTGGCAGCCATGTTTAACATCGAATCAAAATAATGTTTGACTAGGATCAACACCATGTCATGCTGATCATTTTAGAAAAAGTCCCATATCAATATCACTTACAGTTTTCAAGAAGTAGCCGCTACAAACTTATTTTTTAAAAATCTAGTTTTAGCTGTGGCGGCCATCTTGAATTTCTGGCTGACCTGAAATTTTGCTAGGATCTATTAAACATCAAGAGCAATATTCCTGTAAAGTTTCATGACAATCCGCCAAGTAGTTTCAGAGGAGTAGTCACAAACTTATTTTTTGAAAATCTATTTTTAGCTGTGGTGGCCATCTTGAATTTCTGGCCGACCTGAAATTTTGCTAGGATTTATTAGACATCCAGAGCAACATTCCTGTAAAGTTTCATGAAAATCCGCCAAGTAGTTTCAGAGAAGTAGTCGCTACAAGTGTTTACTATATAACTCTATGTAAACAAAGATGGCCACTGGCAGCCATGTTTAACGTCGAATCAAAACAATGTTTGACAAGGATTAACATCATGTCATGCTGATCATTTAAGAAAATGTCCCATATCAATATCACTTATAGTTTTCAAGAAGTAGTCGCTACAAACTTGTATTTTAAAAATCTGTTTTTAGCTTTGGTGGCCATCTTGGATTTCTCATCAACATGAATTTTTGCTAGGATCAACTAGACTTCATGGGCAACATTTCTGTAAAGTTTCATGAATGTCCATCAAGTAGTTTCAGAGGAGTAGTCGCTACAAGTGTTTACTATATAACTCTATGTAAACAAAGATGGCCACTGGCAGCCATGTTTAACATCGAATCAAAATAATGTTTGACTAGGATCAACATCATGTCATCCTGATCATTTTAGAAAAAGTCCCATATCAATATCACTTATAGTTTTCAAAAAGTAGTCGCTACAAACTTATTTTTAAAAATCTAATTTTAGCTGTGGTGACCATCTTGAATTTCTGGCCAACCTGAAATTTTGCTAGGATCTATTGGACATCAAGAGCAACATTCCTGTAAAGTTTCATGAAAATCCGCCAAGTAGTTTCAGAGGAGTAGTCGCTACAAGTTTTTACTATATAACTCTATGTAAACAAAGATGGCCACTGGCAGCCATGTTTAACGTTGAATCAAAACAATTTTTGACAAGGATTAACATCATGTCATGCTGATCATTTTAGAAAACGTCCCATATCAATATCACTTACAGTTTTCAAGAAGTAGTCGTTACAAATTTATTTATTTTAAATCTATTTTTAGCTGTGGCGGCCATCTTGAATTTCCGGCCAGTCTGAAATTTTTCAAGGATCAACTAGACATCAAGAGCAACATTCCTGTGAAGTTTCATGAACGTCCGTCGAGTAGTTCCAGAGAAGTAGTCGCTACAAGTGTTTACTATATAACTCTATGTAAACAAAGATGGCCACTGGCAGCCATGTTTAACATCGAATCAAAATAATGTTTGACTAGGATCAACACCATGTCATGCTGATCATTTTAGAAAAAGTCCCATATCAATATCACTTTAGTTTTCAAGAAGTAGTCACTACAAACTTATTTTTTAAAAATCTATTTTTAGCTGTGGCGGCCATCTTGAATTTCTGGTCGACCCGAAATTTTGCTAGGATCTATAAGACATCAAGAGCAATATTCCTGTAAAGTTTTATGAAAATCCGCCAAGTAGTTTCAGAGGAGTAGTCACAAACTTATTTTTTAAAATCTATTTTTAGCTGTGGCGGCCATCTTGAATTTCTGGCCGACCTGAAATTTTGCTAGGATCTATTAGACATCAAGAGCAATATTCCTGTAAAGTTTTATGAAAATCCGCCAAGCAGTTTCAGAGGAGTAGTCACAAACTTATTTTTTAAAATCTATTTTTAGCTGTGGCGGCCATCTTGAATTTCTGGCCGACCTGAAATTTTGCTAGGATCAATTAGACATCAAGAGCAACATTCCTGTGAAGTTTCATGAAAATCCGCAAAGCAGTTTCAGAGGAGTAGTCGCTACAAGTTTTCATTATATAACTCTATGTAAACAAAGATGGCCGCTGGCAGCCATGTTTAACGTCGAATCAAAACGATTTTCGACAAGGACCAACATCATGTCATGCTGATCATTTTAAAAAAAGTCCCATAGCAATATCCCTTAGAGTTTTCAAGAAGTAGTCGCTACAAACTTGTTTTTTAAAAACCTATTTTTAGATTTGGTGGCCATCTTGGATTTCACATCTACATGAATTTTTGCTAGGATCAACTAGACTTCATGGGCAACATTTCTGTAAAGTTTCATGAAAATCCATTCAGTAGTTTCAGAGGAGTAGTCGCTACAAAAAAAAAATACGGACGGACGGACAAACGGACGCCGCACCACGGCATTAGCTCTGCTGATCTCTGATCAGTAGAGCTAAAAATAGGTTTTTAAAAACAAGTTTGTAGCGACTACTTCTTGAAAACTCTAAGGGATAATGCTATGGGACTTTTTCTAAAATGATCAGCATGACATGATGTTGGTCCTTGTCGAAAATCGTTTTGATTCGACGTTAAACATGGCTGCCAGCGGCCATCTTTGTTTACATAGAGTTATATAATGAAAACTTGTAGCGACTACATGTACTCCTCTGAAACTACTTGACGGATTTTCATGAAACTTCACAGGAATGCTGCTGTTGATGTCTAATTGATCCTAGCAAAATTTCAGGTTGGCCGGGATTTCAAGATGGCCGCCACGGCTAAAAATAGATTTTTAAAAAATAAGTTTGTAGCGACTACTTCTTGAAAACTATAAGAGATATTGATATGGGACTTTTTCTAAATTTATCAGCATGACATGATGGTTATCCGAGTCGAACATTATTTTGATTCGACGTTCAACGTGGCTGCCAGTGGCCATCTTTGTTAACATAGAGTTATATAATGATAACTTGTAGCCACTACTCCTCTGCAAATACTTGACGGATTTTCATGAAACTTCACACGAATGTTGCTCTTGATGTCTAATTGATCCTTGCAAAATTTCAGGTCGGCCGGAAATTCAAGATGGCCGCCATGGCTAAAAATAGATTTTCAAAATACAAGTTTGTAGCGACTACTTCTTGAAAACTATAAGTGATATTGATATGGGACTTTTTCTAAAATAATCAGCATGACATGATGGTTATTCAAGTCGAACATTATTTTGATTAGACAGTTAAACATGGCCTGCCAGCTGGCCATGCTATGTTTACATAAGAGTTATATAATGAAAACTTGTAGCGACTACTCCTATGAAACTACTTGACGGATTTTCATGAAAGAGCTATCAACAGGGAATGTTGACCTAGCTATCAAAAATCTATCAGTTTTTGATAGCTAGGTCAACATTCCTGTGAAGTTTCATGAAAATCCATCAAGTAGTTTCATAGAAGTAGTCGCTACAAGTTTTCATTATATAACTCTATGAAAACAAAGATGGCCGCTGGCGGCCATGTTTAATGTTAAATCAAAATAATTTTGACAAGGATCAACATCATGTCATACTGATAATTTCAGAAAAAGTCCCATATCAATATCACTTATAGTTTTCAAGAAGTAGTCGCTAAAAACTTGTATTTTGAAAATCCATTTTTAGCCATGGCGGCCATCCTGAATTTCCAGCCAAGCTGAAATTTTGCTAGGATCAATTAGATACAAGAGCAACATTCCTGTAAAGTGT